>PYXC01000229.1:137500-357500 GCA_015244755.2 Tenualosa ilisha
TGCCTTCTGCTGGCTGACTCCTGTCACCTACCCCCCCTGAGTGGACTGCGACCAACATTACGGGAAGCCCATGCCAGAACCATCTCCCCTTGACAGAGGCCCTGTGACTGACCCCCTATACAATGGTACTGTCAAAATGGACCTTCAATGTCACTCACACAATCTATCTGACTCCTTGACTATGTCTGGCTGCTACTACACTGTCCAGCCATAACTTTTGATAACCACCTATGGACTGACTAATGTTATGGGATAATATTTTGGAATTATTATGATGCTTAGCTAAAACCATGGACACCTTGTAGTCTATCACAGTAACTACTGATTGTCCCTTTTCTGCATGACCCTTGGTAGTGGCCCCAAGTAGCCCCTTGAGTCGTGGATCTGCCCAAGGTTTCTTCCCAGACTAACTAAACATAAGGGAGTTTTTCCTTGCCCCTGTTGCTTTTGGGTGCCCTTGCTGTAAAGTGACATAAGACAATACTACTAAAAAATGTGCTGTATAAATATAATCAAATTGAATTGAATATCCAAGCTATGTAGGGGATGCTGCAACAGAGATAGACACTCAAGTCTGAGCCTTGGACTTGAGTCACACTTAAGTTGCTCACACAAAGACACAAGGTTTGACTTGAAATTGAGCTCTAAGGACTTGACCTTGACTCAGATTTGGGATTTGGGACTTGCTAACAATCTAGATTCAATCATCCTTTAGCGTATTAAAAAACATTTCACAAGATGAATGTACTGTAGGTTAATCCCATTTACTGGTACCCTGTATAAGGAAGTGGTGTGTTTGAAATGGCCTATTTTCCTGTTTCAGTGACTTTCAAGAACTTGCTCTGCGACACAATTGCTCTGCGGGAAATGCTTATCTTGTTCACACCCTCTTTTCACAGACATAGATGCCTCTTTGTTTTTAAACTGTTACCATTGGTCTGCATAGTGTTGCCAAACCTGTGACACAGGTTGCTGAATGGCTGAAATGGCAACCTGTATAGTTGAGAATACACACACTGAACAAACTAAACAACATAAAATTTGATTGAATATCGACATGTACGGTACTCTGTTTCTCAAGCTCAAGTCTACAAACTGAAAAACAAGAATGATTAATCCCATTAGGATCTGTATTTATTTAACAATCAGAATTAGCTCAGTAGAACAAAAAATAGGCGTCTAAAATCAAACACAGACATGGCCTTAATTAAAGTGATTGTTGATGAACACAATATATACCATATTTAATAAAATAACTTACAGTTTGTTCAGAGTTTTGTTCGTTTGTTTCGCTGAAATCCATTCCACTGTTGCTTAGAAACTGCATATGGAGAACTGGCTGAGCTTGCTCTAGGGTGCAGACTGTTGATTACATGTCTACATGTAATGTCTACATTGTCATGTAGAGAATGTTTAACTCTTTCTTCCCTATCAGTTTCTCTCACTCTCTGACTAACCTGTGGATATTTATGGGAGGTGTCTTAGCTGGCAAGGTGACAAAACGCATATTTCTTTCACTTTTTATGACCATTATGACGTTTTAAACCAACATGATGGCAATAAACGTGCACAGGTTTATACATTTCGAAGTGAAATGTATGGATTCTATGTCCATAGGATATACTTTTAAATGATGCTATCGACTACAACTACCAACTTCACACAAAAAATATTCCACTTAAATCCCCTCAAATAGAAGATACATTTCAAGGAAATGGCATGGTCCACATGAAATGCAGCACACTGGTGCATCTACAGTAAAAATTCACAAATCTAATCTAATCCTAATCTAAATGTATCTTACACTTACTGCACAATATTTCACTACATTGAAGATATTTGAAGACCTGAAATCTATGTAAATATATACAGATTTCTTATATAATAACAATTTACACACATGTTCATGTACGCAGTGCTCATGTCAGAAGCACAAGTATTGTTTATTATAAATTACAGCAAAAATTGACATTTTCATGCAAGTCAAATCCCAAATATTTTCCCAAACGTTCCAATTTTTATATACTTCCAGTTACATTGGAGATACAATTGTTCTTATTGTAAGCAGGTTAATTATTCAAAGGCTGATCTTCCCCCAACATCTGCCTCACTTGTGTCCTAAGTCTCCACTGCGTGTTGGTTCACGCTCTGCCTTCTCGCACTGAAGCTAAAGCCAAGGTAGACAGAGGGATATATTTTAGTGTAATGACTCTACAGAATGATTTCTAAATCATGTTTTTGTCTCATGTTTGTTGAGTATTGTGTGTATTTGGTGTTAGTCTCAAGGAATTTTTGGTCATCATAGTTGGTTGGTCATCATAGTTTTCAGGAATTTAAAATCCCTGGCCCTTGGAGTAAAGGCATGTGGACTTGCCTCATCATCAGTCACCCCTCTCTCTGTATTACCAATATAGACAACTAACTTTTGACACAGTGGTAACACTGGGTATTTAACCATTTAACTTTTGACACAATGGTAACACTGGGTATTTAACCATTTAACTTTTGACACAGTGGTAACACTGGGTATTTAACCATTTAACTTTTGACACAATGTAAACTGGTATTTACATTAACTTTACAGTGTAACACTGGTATTTAACCATTTAACTTTTGACACAGTGGTAACACTGGGTATTTAACCATTTAACTTTTGACACAGTGGTAACACTGGGTATTTAATCGTTTGTGTCACATCCAAAAAAGAAACAATGAATTTCTTTTTTTGGACGTGTCATTTGATTTTGCCAAAACAATTTCTCGTGACACCAGATAGACAGAACATGTAACTAGGAGACAAGGCACAAGCCTACTGTTCTCACAACAAGTTTTTCACAAACATTGATGTAGCACAATTTATTATAGTAATTTAATGCAATCGTACTCATTTAATTTACATTGTAGATTCACTGCAGCTACAATGTAAACTAATCAGATAAGACACACATTTAGAATGAGCTTTCATTTCTCAACACAGTCTGCCTCCTTAATTTGAGCTGGTCATTAGTAATTGAGCAACCAATCAATTCCACATGCCCCCCCCCAGCAAAGAAAAAAAAAACATAAACATTAAAAAATAATGGATTAATGAGTATGTGACCATGATGTTCATGCATCATGAAGTTATGTGATCTGGCACAGGGACACTGGGGAGTCAGGCCAAATATAAAACCCTGGATAGAGGGGCTCAGTGAATGTGGAGTGGAACGTGTGCAGGTGTGTGAGTGTGTCGGAGGAGACGCTGTAGAAGGACAGAGTGCCGGCCGGCCAGTCCAGGTAAACTCCTACTCTTCTGGAGCCGGAGGAGGGGGCAGGTATGTCCGTGCGCACATTATTGTGCCAGACAAAGTAACTGCCACCAGAACAATAGAGAGTCCAAGACATCGTATTACGTCCTAGCAGGCTGTCAACATTCTTTCCTTTCCTATTGATGCTTTTATAAGTCACTGCTATACGAGCCTCAGAGCCGCTACATTCAGCCTCCCAATAGCAACGTCCAGATAGACCCTCTCTACACAACACCTGAGGCCACATGTCAAATCTGTCTGGGTGGTCGGGATAAGGCTGCTTCATGCTGACATGTTTCATTTTTCTGTTATCTTCAGTGAGCAAAACATTTCCATTGGCTGTGTCTGGGTCCACAGTGAGCTCACAGGCATCTGCAGACAAGGTAAGAGGATAACCTAATCATGCATGTACAACTAATACTGATTGCAATATCACAGAATCACACACACACACACACACACACACACACACACACGCGCGCACACACACACACACACACACAGAGTAGAGTATAGAACACAAGAAATATATATATTTTCTAGGAATGTCACATTAATAGTGCGTTAATTCAATGTCACTGCATCATGATTAAATAATAATAAGAAGAATAAACTACACTCTTTTGATCCCATGAGGGAAATTTGGTCTTTGAAGTGAACAGTGAGGGGTTAGGTGCTTTGCTCAAGGGCACTTTAGCCATGGTTTACTGATCGAGGATCAAACTGGCAACCCTTTGGTTACAAGCCCAAAGCCTAACCAGTAGACCATGGCTGCCACCAACTACAACAAAATGTCACTGTTAACAGAGGGTATTCAAACAACAATAAACTGGGCTCATCTTGGTAAGTAGCAGATTTTCGTGATGGCTAATGCACACATTTCCTTACTACTATTTGTAGACTGTGGGTAGCCTAGTGATTTCCAAATAGCCTACTACTTGAACAGTCAGGAGTTAATCTAATAAATGTCTGAAGTTTATTATTATTTTAGAAATAATATAGGCCTAGGCCTAATACAAAACCAAAACCTGAATTCCAAATATTCATGCATCATATTCTGTAAACCTGCCTATTATAACAGAGATGAACATGCAGGCTAGTAGTCTTCATTCTTGAAAGTCCTAATTTAGGAAGCATACATTCAAGAAATTAAACTGCTATGCTGTATATGGAGTGTACTATGATGTACCATCCATACATGAAAAATTTTAAATACATTAACAATTTTTAAAAAAAGTTTTTTTTTCTTTGCGATTAATCATGATTAACTACATCATTTTATGATTAATCTAGATTACAAATTTGAATCGTTTGACAACCCTAATATTTTAAGAAGCACGTTTTTTTATCATTATAATTCCAGCAACAAACCAAAAAAAAAAGTTAAACCATTGTAATACCAGTGTTATTTTACTTGGAGAAACACATGAGGACTTACATTTCTGCACACCTGCTTTGAGTCTGATTTCTGCACAGTGGTCCACACTGAGGAAAGTAAAAGACAGACAGACAGTTGAGATACCAGAATGTTTGTCCGTACTGAGAAATCTCACACATAAATACACGAGAGAGAGAGAGAGATAACAATAATGGATCTCCAATCCATTATTGTTTTACAGTACATGCGGCCTCTGCATTAGTATCTGGGCAATCTACAATACACAATTTGCGATCATTTAGAAATAATACAAATCAACACAATAAAACCTGAAGCAGCAAAATTTGTGAAATCAAACTTTTGACCCTGGCTGTATTATTCAAATGATGATAATACGCCTTCATATGTCCTGTCTTCTCTGCATTTAAACAACACAAGCGTAAATACAGATTTGTTTCTCTGTGCTGCCTACTGTTTCCCTTTACATACTTGAGTGTTGCCAGTTTACAATGAGGATCTTCAAGTCTAGTGGATAACAGTGTCAGTCCTGATTCTCCAGGATGGTTGTAGCTCAGATCCAGCTCTCTCAGATGGGAGGGGTTTGAAGTCAGAGCTGAAGCAAGAAATCCACAGCCTTTCTCTGAGATGAGACAACCAGACAGTCTGAGAGAGAGATAGAGACAGAGAGAGAGAGGAGGAGAGAGAGAAAGAGAAAGAGAGAGAGAGATTGTCAAGCACAGTATTGACAATACAGATATAATGAACAGTATTCTAATGTTCTTGGGCGAATTCCAGGAGAAAGAAAAAATATTCCGAAAGTTATAGGCACAAAACAGTATTGAAATACAACATAATTTTGAACTTATACAGTGAGCAAGGTTGTCTTAACATTTCAATGGTGACGTCAGTCAGTGGACAAACAAGTGGACAAAATTAGGATGGCGAAAAGTCAAAGTATATTGAGGATGAAGCGGCTCCATCTGAAGAGGGAGTCTTGGTTGATGCTACCAACATTATTTCACCATCTGACAAGAACATTTTTGTCATCAATAGTCAACATATTTTTTGAGAAATAGTCAATGAAGCAAACTCTTAGAAACTAGAGAATGTACTGTAAAAACATTTTTACATTTAAATAATTAGTCTGGGGATCTGACAAGTCAGCACTGGTAGTCACACAAGACACACAGGTAGCCTAAAACGGAACTTGTAGACGCAAAAACATAAAAACACAATAGTCATTACAACAATGGTCACCTAAAGACAACGGTCATCTAAAACACTAATTTTAGTGTGGTACAATTTAAGTACAAATGAATTGTTATATTTGTTCTACAACTGCCAGAAACAATCCTGCATCCTGATAGTAGTATCAACTGAAACTGCTTAGCCTCCATGACAGTGACAATGCTCAGTAAGTTGCTATATAGGCTACAGTGTGTAAAGCTTGACCAGGTGGCTATCTAAACCGTATTCCATGGTAGGCTAAATGATTCATAAATCTATGTTTTAATAAAAGATAGGTCTGTTAGTGACCTTAGAAATCAGCCCATACTGAGCTCAAGGTGATGGCCGCTGCATCACCTGTCATAAAGGTTGGCGATGTTTTTCTACACGTGGTTGGCTCTTCCACTACTCCAGAAAGTCTTGGAGGCAGAGCCTTTTTGTGTTGCTGCCCTCATGCTGTGGAAGAGTCTAACCCTCCATTACAATCCACTCAGTCGCTTCTTCTTATTCCAAAAGCACCTTAAAACACACCTATATTATAAGCAGGACACTAAAAGCAAAGTGCTAATCGTTTGCAGGTTTATCACAGGTCTACAGGTCTATAATAACCTATAACATATTATAGCCTAAAATTCCAAGTTCAACACCACCCACAAAGGGATTATCCAGAGTGAATGGCCTGTCGGTGCCATCGGTAGGTAGGAGAATGACAGAATTTGGTATAACGTAGACCAAATAGTTTTTTTTGTATATGTAAAAAAAAAAAAAAAAAAACTTAAAACACCAACCTTAACATCTGCAGTTTACATTTAGGACTGGCCAAACCCTTCAAAAGAATATGGATTCCAGAATCTCCAAGATCATTGTGATTCAGGTCCAACTCTATCAGGGAATTTGGTGATTGTAGGACGGTGGCCAAAGTCTTGCAGGATTCACTACTGAGATTGCAGTCACATAATCTGTAATACAAAATAAGATAAATGAGACCATGGGAAAGGATGCCTTAGTAGATATTTTAAACTTAAATTCTAGATGCAAGTCTATCTGCACAACTTTGTGAAAAGACACTGAATGTCACCATGAGGAGACACACAAACCAAGTACAAATCTCAGTCATGTCAATAATTAATACTGTAACTAAAATTTAGCATTACACTGTATACTCATTTGAAACAACAGTGGCATCTTTGCCAACAAATCTCACATAGAACTGCCATAGACAGACCCCTCAGACCCCTACTAATAGTCAGAGGTGACTCGTAATGGAAGCCAAGAGAAGCCCGAGGTCCTCTGTATTAAATGGGTTTAATGAATTGAGGAGGAACGTGTAGTCAAATGTTACTGTAATAAACGGTCAGCTTTTTGTATTTATGATAAAATCTACTACATTTTATCATAAATAGGCTTGCACGTAGCCGACAGCAATAGACAACTTTTTTAGATCTGAAAAAAAAGAAGGGTGACCTACATCAACATTCTCAACACAACACTATGTCTAGTGACTCAGGCCTTTGTGCTCTTTAGGCAAAGGCATGTAGGAAAAGTAGGATTGATCAGGCCCTTCATCAAGCAGCTGCACATGTTAAAAAGTATTTTATTCTTCTGCACAAACTTTGTGCCTTGCAAGCTGAGCTCTGTCTTAACCTGTGAGTGTGTTGCGTTGTGTGCTGTGTGTGAGACACATACACACACTGCATGTTTATAATACAGCATAAAATACCATAGCATTTTAAAAGACAGATTTCTAAAGTGCATTTGGTGTGTGAACTTAATGAAGAGGTGCTTAAACTGAGTTTAGCCTACTTGTGTTTTGCCACCACTGCACACCTATAACCATGAGAATTTTAAGTATAGTTCTCATTCCAGATTACCTTTTTATATTCCTTCTGTACACCTAAAAAGTAGTTTTGTTTGTGGATACAATTTTCATACTGGAACAGAAGTGTAATGATAATTTCAGGCATGCCTATGTTATTACTATGAGACAGTTTGGAGCCTTCCACTTAATGGTTAAAGGCAATACTCATTTTAATAATGTTGCTTTGCTCCCAAAAATGTATGAGCTCCTTGACATAAAAACAAAACAAAACAAAACAAAAACAAACAAGTTTGTTTTTACTCTGAGGTATTCCTCTACAGGTGATGTGGCATACACTATCAAGCCAAATTGTGCTCTTTCTAGTTTAATACAACTTTCTTAGTCCCAATCTAACTTTTATCCAAAACAAAAACAATTTCTCTTAAATGAATTTCTTAAAATGAATTAAGAAGTCCAAGTTTCATTCAAATACAGTTTCAACGTGGAAAAACCAACCTTACTAACCTTAAGATCTGCAGTTCACTAGAAGGACTACTGATGACCACAGAAAGAATCTGAACTCCAGAATCTTCTATGGCATTGTGACTAAGGTCCAGGTGTGTTAATGAGTTAGCAGACTGCAGAGATCTCCTCACTGTTTCACAGGACATCTGGTTGAGTTTACAACCCTGAAGTCTGTAAGACAAATGGCAAGGCACACATGTCGTTTATGGTATAATTGCTGATAAAGATTCAGACATGTTCAACACATCTGACCCTAACCCAAGAAACACAACAATATTTTGGGAAATATTAAGCCTATATAAGAGTAAGACATACACCCTTCTCTTTTATGTGTGTGTATGATAACCCAGTCTGACACTGTATGCTAGCTTTGCATAGTTAATTTGACATGATGAAACATTAATATCACAGTATTATAGCTACATTGAGGAAATTAAATAAATGTCTGAGAATGAAGTTGACAGACAATTCAAGAGTAACTCACTGTGCAATTTTGAAGCACCTAACAGCCGGGAGCAGTCTCCTGCGTCCCTCAACTGATGTGCTGTATTTCTTCAGGTCAAACACATCCAGTAGCTTCTCAGACATCAGAAGCATGTGGGCCAGTGCTGAACAGTGAGCAGGAGACAATTCTTGTCCAACGGCATTTGGTGATTCAAGGTATCTCTCAATTTCTTTGAGAACAGAGTGGTCATTCATTTCTAATAAGCAATGGAAAAGATTGATGCATCTTTCTGGAGAGAGATCTTCTTTGTTAAGCTCCTTAATGTACTGACATGTTTCCTTGGTGCTCTCTAAACTGCTGTATGTGTGGTTCAGTAAACCTCCCAAAAGTTTCTGATTACTCTCCACAGAAATGCCCAAAAGGAAGCGAAGGAAAAGATCCATGTGCCCAGTTCTGACTTCCACACATCTGGCTACTGCAAACTTCAGTGACTCTCCCAAGCAGAAAAATACTCCCATAGTCTTCATCTGATAACTGTAAGACATGGTGATATGAAGTGCAGCCAGAAACTCCTGGATGCTCAGATGCACAAAGCAGTACACCTTTCTCCGGTGAAAAACAGATTCTTCCTTGAAGATCTCAGTGCACATCCCAGAGAACACTGAAGTCTCACTGACATCAATGTCGCACTCTATCAGATCTTCTTCATAAAACATGACTTTGTGGTTCTCTAAATTTCTGAAAGCCAGGTCTGCCAGTTTCAGTATAATTTTTTTCTGTGATTCCATGGGTTGTTCTTTATTTGTTGCCATTGCATTTTGATTCTTCTGTATGTTACGGGTGATCTGAATGAGCAAAAAGTGTATGTACATCTCAGTCAAAGTCTTGGGGACTGTCTTGGTGTTGTCTTCTCCCAACATCTGCTTAAGCACAGTGGCTGTAATCCAGCAGAAGACTGGAATGTGGCACATGATGTGGAGACTCCTGGATGCCTTAATGTGGGAGATGATTCTGTTCGACAGACTCTCATCACTGATTCTCTTCCTGAAGTACTCTTCCTTCTGTTTGTCATTGAAACCTCGAATTTCTGTGACTTGTTTAATATACCGAACAGGGATCTGACTAGCTGCTGCTGGTCGTGAGGTTATCCAGATGAATGCAGAGGGAAGCAACGTTCCCTGAATGAGGCTCACCAACAAAACATCTATTGTCGATATTTGTTTAACATCAGACACCAACATTTTCTGTTGGAAATTTAGAGAAATTTGACTCTCATCCAAACCATCAAAGATGAACACAACCGAAAGGTTTTTGTACTCATCACTCTCATTCAGTGCCTTCAACTCAGGGTGGAAGTCAAGCAGGAGCCTGTGAAGACTATATTGATCATCCCAGACTAGATTCAGCTCACGGAAAGGGAGGTGGAACATAAAGTCTATATCTTCATTAGCTACCCCATCTGCCCAGTCAAGGATAAACTTTCGGACTGTGATTGTTTTTCCAATGCCAGCAATACCCTTGGTCATAACAGTTCTATGCTTTTCCTTTCCAGTCAAGGGCTTGAAGATATCATTGCAATTGATTGGTGTGTCTACTGTGGTTTGTGATCTAGAAGTTAATTCTACCTGCAAAACCTCATGTTCCATATCCACCCCTTCACACTCTCCCTCTGTGATGTAAAGCTCTGTGTAGATCTCACTTAAGAGCATCTCAGCTTCTTGTTTATCGATGCCTTCAGATATCTTCTCGAACCTTCTCTTCAGACTGGCTTTATGATTCTCTTTAACTCCCCTCAGATCCATGTCGCCTGTTTAGCAGAAATATGCAGGTTATGACAGCCTGAGAAACATGTATAGGGTAAATCAACATATTTTTAAAAAAAAATATTCAGAATCCAAAGTGAAGAATCAACAAAAAATATAGTACTGTTTTTGTTATTCACATTCGTTCATTTCTCAGATCACAACTGAAATTCTGAAAACTATTAGTTCAACTACCACATCATCTAGCCACTTCAGCACACACACACACAAAAACTACAACTGTTGACTGAAATATCGACCGAAATTATGACAACGACGACCCACAATGCTAAAACAAGTTGTAGATTAGCAATCTTGCCAAAAATCTAAAAGATTTCATTATACCCTAAAATAATTTCAATACTGGAGAAGGAAATCTATAATTTGTTCTTCACTGCCATCTTCCACAGTAAGGGTCATAAGTTCAAAGTTGTAGGGCAACTGGAGTTTTTTTAAGATTGACAACACATCTTATCCTCTTATCCAAATGATTTCTTCAGTTCTAACCAAACTCCTCTTTAGGTGATCCAGAGTGAAATGCTAATTAGGGCAAATTTGGATGATTAGGAGCTCATATGTTGGTAGCCCAACATTTTTGGCAATGTTAACCAAAAGTGCCAAAAAGCAGTGTGTGGGACATTGTGCCGATACAAAACATAGCTTTTTTTACACCATTCTACTGCTCAAAACAACATTACACTTTTGTGGTACTGAGTAAAGGGTTCCTACAGACAAACCGAAGTGTCAAAAACAAATTCTGTAGAGGAGTTTTTATAAAGCCAGTTTCTTTTCTACATTCTGTTAGCTTATGACCCGCTAGGGTACATCTAGATCTAGGCTAGAAAAATCTGCTTCAGATTAAATCATTTGCCGGACCCCTGCAGTACCTCCACAGACCCCACGGTTGAAGACCAATGAGCCTGACAGTCATTCTGTGGTGACAGATGTTGCAGTACCAAGTGGCTACATTCAAAATCGAGAGTGAGGAGCTGACATAGTATAGCGCTGATATGAAGCTCTGGGACCAGCTGGGACTTGCACCACTATGCTGGTGGGCCTCTATTTACTTCCATGGCTACTATTACAGTGACACATAGAGAATCAGAGACAGCCACGGAGACTTGCTTCAAAGTCCTCTCTGCTTGTGACGGAGTACTCACATCATGAGTGTGTGCTCTGTCTGTCAACAAGCATGGCTTTTTGCTGTCAAGTTGTAGATTTAACACCTTGGATACTCGGGTTCAAGGCCACTGCTCTTTCCAATCGCGGCGTGCGAAATGTGTGAGCTATATAAGAGACCTCTGGGATAGGTTGATCCTGGTGTCAGGGACCTAGAGATGTGTGAAGTATGGTTGGTGGATGCCTGAGGGATGCCAGTATGCCTGAAGTGCATGGGCACGCTTCCTGAAGTGCATGGGCACGCTTCCTGAAGTGCCTGGGCACGCTTCCTGAAGTGCATGGGCACGCTTCCTGAAGTGCATGGGCACGCTTCCTGAAGTGCATGGGCACGCTTCCTGAAGTGCCTGGGCACGCTTCCTGAAGTGCATGGGCACGCTTCCTGAAGTGCATGGGCACGCTTCCCGAAGAAGAGGGCAGTGGGACAGAGCACTAACATCATCACTGGCACTGCTGAGTATGCACTCTGACTGCCAAACCAACAAGCCTGGCTCTTTGCCTTTGGAGTCAAGTTACAGGTTTGCACCCTGATGACCTGGATTTGAGAGATCGCTGCTCTCTCCCTTTGTTACACTCTTATTGATTATATTATTGATATTGAACACCACACAAGTCCACAAATCCACAGTGTCCTGTACAGGTTTTGTGTTCTGCACACATCTTGAGAACTTTAATGATGATTTAAGAAAAGTACTAAAGCCACTAAGAAAAAGTGTAAAGGAAGTTGACCTCTCTGTTTCTTTCCACACTGTGGACAGGCTTGGTCTCCAGGTTGTCCAGGCTGCCACCAGTAGCTGCTGATGCACTGCCTACAGAAACTGTGTCCACACGTGGTGGTGATGACGGGGTCCCTCAGTACCTGCTCACACACTCCACACTGGGACTGATCTTGTCTCATATTAGCCCTCATCTCACTAGGGAGAAATAAAAGTAATCCAACATTGAACATAACCTGTCAATGATCATTACAGATACAGGGTATTCTGTCATTACACACTTAATATCTGATAAAATAAGAGTAACCAGGGACTACTCTCCTCACTGAACCATGTTGGTCTGCACAACAATGATTATCAGTTAGATGTTCCTCACTTTTTCATTTGAGCCCAGCCATAGCTACCATTCTCTGCTTCTCTGATGCTTAGCTTCTTGGACACTTCTAGATTGCTGGCTGTTGTCAGATAATCCAGGTTTTTCAGCACCTTCAGTGCATGAGAGGCATGCTCAACAGTTTTCTGCTGTTGGCACTGAAAATCTACATAGCCTCTACAATTTACTACCACCTTATAAATCTGTGTTTTTGTTTGTAGTACTTGTTACAGCTAAGAAATCATACATATATCCAATGTTATTCCTATAAAAATGTAGTCAGTGTTATATTGCTAAGTGTATTAAAGCATTCCATCCAGGCAAGAAATGGACACAGATCGAGACCACGCTATAGGTGCTAAAATCCAGGCTAAATATTTATGCTGTTTAGCTTTAACATTACCTGACAGGGAGTGAAATTATAAATGCTGACAAAATGCTGAAATTAAATATGCTTTAACCTCTCAGTTTGTTTTTAGTTTTACGGCACGAGTGCACACAAATTGGATGCCCCCTAGGGCCATAACACAACAGCTGGGTTAGTGCCATGTTGTGTCTCAAGTCAGTCAGTACTAAATTGTATATCTTTAATTTACTATTTAAAAGGTGAAAGCTGGTAACTCACTTTGGGTCAGACTCTGGTGGCACACTGCTGAACCCAGGAGGCTGAAGCATGGATTTGTCACTCCTCATAGAGATACAGCTGGGAGCTGGAGATGGAGATCTTTCTGTCTGCGGTCTAGAAGAACACACAAGAAGAAATTTAAAGTACCCACTTAAAATACTATGTGCAAATATTTGAAAAGAAATGTCTGAAAGATGGCTGTGTGTTTTGTAATAAAATTATGTTTACATGACAAAGGATATGAGGCTATACTGACATGTCTCTGACACTGTCCTCCCAAAAGATTTCCATTAAATTTTGCATTGATGACTAAAGTGCAACTTTGTGAAACTTTTCTAAACAATTGACCATTTTTTGACATTTCAATTGTTTAGACAACAAATGAAGACTTCAGATGCAAAAACCTTAAAGTCCATCTTTAGAAATATGCAAAAATTAACATATTTATTTAATAATTTCTAAGTAATCTCCATCAAACTGTAATGTATAAAAACAAATCATGGCAAAACAATCCAAGTGGAGTTGGACTGATAATAAGTTTATCAAAATTATGTAAATACATTTCTGTAAATGCATCGCAAATGGGCTTAGAAGGTTTTCCATCTGAACACTTCAAATTAATCACCGTCTAACTGAAAATTTCTGTGCTCTTGTACAAGAATTGCATGTGTGCAATGGACCCTCTACTGCTAGTGTGCAACATGTTCCATCACTATTGGTCAAGTTCAAGCTATGTAATTCCATAGCTTGAACCACTCAGTTTATTTTAATTTCACAGCGCAGAGTTTTCATTGCACCCTAGAGCCATGAGGCAACAGCTGGGTTAGAGCCCTGTATAAGTTGTCATGTATCTCCAGTCAGTCAGAACTAAATTGTATATCTTTAATTTACTATTTAAAAGGTGAAAGCTGGTAACTCACTTCGGGTCAGACGCTGGTGGCACACTGCTGAACCCAGGAGGCTGAAGCATGGATTTGTCACTCCTCATAGAGATACAGCTGGGAGCTGGAGATGGAGATCTTTCTGTCTGTGGTCTAGGAGAACACACAAGAAGAAATACATACACACACGTGTTAAATGACCAAAATAGTGGACTCTCTAGAAGAACACACAAGAAGAAATACATACACACACGTGTTAAATGACCAAAATAGTGGACTCTCTAGAAGAACACACAAGAAGAAATACATACACACACGTGTTAAATGACCAAAATAGTGGACTCTCTAGGTCTGCAAATGAATGAAAGGTAACATATGTTCTAAACATTAGGGACAGACAGCAACAGACAGATTTGGACCATCATGCAATAACGTCTGGCCTGCCAGATCATTTTGATAAAAATATTTTTAATGTACGAATGGCAGTGGCATTGATTGAAAAATACAATACAACACAAATGTATCCCTGGATATAAGCCTATTAAAGCATTGTGCTGTTCATGCATAAACACTCTTAGTATCGTAAAACAACGTAAGTAAACAATGTTTGCATCCTGTGCATCACTGCACGTCAGGCTTCTTGAAAATAAGAAAATGTGCTTGAATTTGTTTCCATTGCTTGTTGTACCTAACAACATATGGATCGCTTTTTTTAATGTAATCATGATAAAGATTAATCAAGACTAAAGTAGGTAAGACTCATCTCCTGTTCCACCTGCATTCTCTACAGCTCAGGCTACAACAGGTGTCAGGAATATTTTTAGCCAGGAGACCTGATCAGCCGATCTTTTTTATTTTTGTTTTTATTTATTTTAATCACCAAGAGCCATACAGTTACTTTCAAATGTAGCCTATTTAGCTGGTGATTTCATGTTTGAATAATGTTAGGCTACTTTATCTTATGAGCTAGCTCTTTCTAGTTAGCTCAGTAAATTCAGTAATTACTCCTATCCATTCCCAGAAAGGTAAGATTGTACTTGTACATGCAGAAAGCATCACCTGAAGCACATATAGCCTAATAACACTTATATATCCTAGGAAATGATCTCATCTGTGGTGATGTAGTAGCTCTGTGGAGGCTACTTGCAATCCTGCAAGTCCCAAATGCAAATGCTTGAGCGCTCTTTGCCTTATGATCAGCCGCCTGCTCACTTGGCCTAAATGGACAGTAGGCCACAAATTGCTCCTTTCTTGAAAACACTGAGCAATTAGGGTGGGATGAGAACCGACACAACCACAAGAAGTTTTGTCATCCTCCCCATTTGAATACATTCTTGCTCACCATTTAAAGAGTGCATCACAATAGAAAATATTAGCCTGGCCATTGGTGGCCTATAATTACAGCTATTCCAAAGGACACATTTATTATGTTTACATGATTGGGATATTAAGTATCCCAGCTTTGCGTTTGCAAACACCTTTTGCTGAATTCGGTATCCCGAATAAGACCTTATCCCGGTTTCTGAGAAATTGGGATATGCTAGGTGGCATACTCCAAAAGAAACTGGGATACTGTAGCATGTAAACACTTCATCCTGGTGAAAGATTCTAGAGTGCAACGTGCAAGATGGAATGCCAAGGCAGTTAAGCAACGCACTTTAGAATTCTCTGAGAACACTGCAAAGAATGCGATAATCAGTAACCGGAATATTAGTATTTATGATCAAAACCAGTATAAGCTGGATATCTGGATACTGAAGTGCATGTAAACTTAGTCATAGATTTTAACAATTTGGGAACTGTTAAGCAATCCAATAATGCACAATGAGGCACAAGTGGTACCAGAGAAGAGTAGAGGAGAGTGTGTTGGGACAGGCATGATACATCTGTTTCTGTTTTTGTTTTGTTTTTTAACTTACCCACAATCTGAATATGTTGCTTTGATGTTGGTCTGCTGTAGGGTCCCACAGCTGTGTGCTACAGACTCTGGTCTGAGTGCGTCACTGTGACCTTCAGCCTCTTCTCTCTCCTGAGAGACACTCATTCTAATGGTAATAGGAAGCTCTCTGAAAAGAATTACTTAGATCGATGCTGCATCAACTGGATACACCAAGCAAACAAACCGGAAATAATAACAATAACAACAATAATACTAGGCTTCTGCTGTAAATTTTATCCAAAGCCATGCAGTACTTTTCGAGTTGTCTTGCTTACAGACAGACAAATGCCGGCAAAAACATAACCTCCTTGGCAGAGGGAAATATCTACTCAGTTAAAATGTCCATGTGTTGTAATACATGACTAGATCCCTGGCTAGTAAGACATGTTGGCCTTATCAAATTGATGTTGGCATCAGTTACATAAACCCATTTTAAAAACACTCAAAATGTTTTTTCACTTGTAAGCCTCCATTATTGTAAAAAGTGACATCACCTGCCTTGAGGTCAAGATGACAGAATGTTGCAAAACGTTGTGTACATAACCCATAGGGATGAATGGGAACTGTAACAAAACGTCTCAAAATTATGTGACTGCTGAACTTGGCCCTGGTGGGCCAATCAAGGTGCAACAGTGAAGTTGTTCCTGCACATAGACACCCATTAATATCAACCAAGTAATGTTACTTTTTACCCAGGGAGCACTGAGATGTAAACAGCCAACATGTAAGGCCAACATGTCTTACTTGCCAGAGATCCTTAACAGAATTGGCTACTAGGTGTGACCATGTCACAATTCAAAATATTTACTCTCTTAAAATGTCCAAGTGTTGTTAACAGAATTAACCACTGGGTGTCACAATGGAGTTGCGTCGGATTGTTTCGAAATCTCATAAATTTGAACGTTGAACGTTTCAAAGCCTCGCTTTGCCCACCATTAGGCAAAATAACAGCAGAACAACAGAACAAGAATGATAAGGATCCTACAGCTTCACTACTTCGACTTCTGCTGAAGCAGGTAGGCCAAGCCTGGCCCTCTGTTAACCCTGCTATGAAGTGTTTGTCGGCAGACAACACACAGTGTGACGTCAGCCCCTTCGCCGTTACCATTATTGCTTTTCAGATAGCGGTTGGGTAGACACATGGGCTATCTATATACTTTTATAAACGATTTTTTTTTCATTCGTTTCTTTTTTAAATGTGTTTGCACGTGTTCACAGAATCACGCGTTTTGCAAAATCTCCACTTTGCAGGCCATTTGAAAAAATATATCCGTTTGAGATGTCTCCGCTTACGTAAGCACAAGACAGGCCCAAACGTTTTAAAAATAGGCCTATCCGTAAAATAAAGAAGCCCTCAAACAACGAACGTGATTATGTAGGCTAAATAACACCATTAGGCAGCCGCTGTTTGTTGTCTGTTTTTGTCTGGTTCTTTTGCCTCGTCTTTTCTGCTCATGTAGGCTACAATATTGAGCTTGAGCTTGATAAAGGCGCTATAGGCCTACTGTATAATTGAAAGCATGGAACATAAGCTATTATTATCATTATTATTATTAATAACCTAAATTATATAGTCTAGTCTTATAGGGATCGTCCTATTTGGGTCGCGTTTAAACAAGGAAACAAACTGTCATAAACCTAATCTTCGACGGGACTTCAACGACATTCTTCTCTGCTGTAAAATAACCCATTCTATATAGGCTACTAACCCAAGACGAAAAGTGAATGACACATTAACACATTAAATAGGTTAGTGAGCTTTGTGTAGGCCTAGGCCTTTTTATTGTTCTTACCTTATACACTGCGTATCCCCGACACAATTGAAAGCACGTTTACTTTCGATTTCGCCTTAATATTTCACAATTTCCCCTCCCCCCTATACAGAAAGCGTTCGTACTTCGTCTAGAATTAGGACAACTGCAGGCAATACGGTCCGTATAGGCTACTTTTGCGTTCATTCATTAGGCTATTCTATTTTTGGAAGCAAGATAAAAGAAAGAAAACGAACAGAAACTTAAGTCATTGAATTTCCTCAACATGTTATTGTTTAAAAATGTGAGAAGTTTTGGATTCTTTTTTCTATTTTTATATGCCTGTTTTTATTTGTTAAATGTACATTTAATACATGTCTAGTTTGAGAGCAGGGAAGAGCATGTGTTATGGTGATGTTTAGAGAACATGATTTAGGCCTACTGGATTCCTCACTGCAACCACACATCAAAGCGTTACATTATGTCTCTTTTTAATTTGTTCACTTCTCATTTCATTCTGTCAGTAGGTGCAAAACACACAAACACATATGTACACACACCAGCACATTACGCCTAAGAAACCTACAAACCTAAGACATCACAATAAACATTAATGACATAGTATCATCAAGGTAACTTTTCAGAAGCAGAACACATATGAATAACTTTACATCACTGCACGTATTCACAGAAATTGCAGTGTGTTGCTCAAATACTGGGCGTGACCCCCTGGGGGGGCACGTATGACCATGGAGAACATGCTTTTCTTTTGCTGTACTAAAATAAAGTGTAACAAATAACACTATTTATAGTCGTGGTGAAGAGTGGGGGGCGCAAAATGTTTTCTTTTTCCTAGGGGGGGTGTCACAGAAAATTGAGAAGCACTGCTATAGCCCAAATGTGAGAGTTCTATCAGGAACACTTGAGTGTCCCGTATTCACTGAGCCAGTCAATCAGAACCTACAACCAGTGTGTCATTTATTGACAGTTACTATTAGAAAATACACACACACACACACACATACACAAGCAGAATAACAGGAATAATGGAAATAAACGATAAAGATAATAAGGGTTAACGACAAGCATGATTTATGTTTTTCCAAAAAGCCTGTAGGATTCTCTCTCTCTCTCTGACACACACACTTACTTGTGTCTGTAACTCACTGCCAGATCAGCTGATCAGGTGACAAAATATTACCTGATAAAGCAAGAGTACACAGGGCCAGCTTATAACAACTAACCAAGCTGCTGCTGCTGATGGTTCTGTTGCTAACACTATTAGAAGAGGAGCTCATGTCATCTGGCAAAGTGACACTGCGGAGCCAAAACTGCAAGGCCAGATCCCTGGATAGAGGGGCTCAGTGAATGTGGAGTGGAATGTGTGCAGGTGGGTGAGTGTGTGACAGAAGGCACTGTAGAATGACAGAGTGCCGGCCGGCCAGTCCAGGTACACTCCAACTCATCTGGAGCGGTGAGTATTTTACTATGTTCATTGTTGTGTCTGGCAGAGTAACTGACGTGAGAACAGTCCAGATTCCAGGACTTGTCATTACGTCCCAGCCAGCAGTCATGATCCTCCCCTTTCCTCTTGATGCTTTTATAGGCCACAGCTATCTCAGTCCCAGCCCCACTCCACTCAGCCTCCCAGTAGCAGCGTCCAGACAGACCCTCTCTACACAACACCTGAGAGTACACGTCAAATCTTTCTGGATGGTCAGGATATGGCTGCTCGTCCAACACATGTGTCACCATCCTGTTCCCCTCAGAGAGAGAGAGATATCTGTGTGCTGTGTTTGGGTCCAGTGTGAGTTTACAGGGATCTGCAGACAAGAGGAGAGGAGAGAAACAAGAGGAGAGGAGAGAAACATCCTCATCCTCATCGTGGTCGTGCTCTGTTTAAAGAAACATGGTCAGTTCTGTAAAAAATAAAAACATACTCTCAGGGGTGCCAGTAGAAATTTTGGGCCCTATGACAGAAAATTACTTTGAGCCTCCCAAACATTGATTAAAACATTAAAAGGTTCTCTGGGGCCCCCTGTAGGTGCCAGGCCCTCAGAGTCATCCTAATCGTGGTAATTGGGATACATAAATTCCGTAAAATTTTGATTCGATGATTTTAATCAATAGTTTTATATCTTTGCTGCAATAAAATATTTGAGGATAGTTTGGTAAGACAGTGATTCAATCAAACTGACTGAGTGGAGACCTAAGGAAACATGTAGTGATGGTACCAATGTGATGGTAGGGATGTGTTTAGAATACAGATATGTTTATACATATCTATTGTTTAGTTTTGAGTCATAATTCAACTAGTTATTGTGCGTTTTGGTGATATCCAAGGCCTAGCATCCCTGCAAGCTAGTCTGTACTAGTAAGTGCGTTACTTAGACGGTGCGCCGTTTCACTGCAGCCTGGTGACTCGTGCTCTGTTAAAGAGCCAGCGCCACATTTCTCCCCTGTGCCAAAATGAGGCTGCATTTAAAGATGCCTCATTTCGGTGTAACAGTAACAGCACTGTAATGCCTATTCATATCTTATGTTATTTACATTTACGTTGTACGTTGACACTCATCCTAATGGTAATAGCAAGCTCTCTGAAAAG
Organism: Tenualosa ilisha; assembly: GCA_015244755.2. Classification (NCBI taxonomy): domain Eukaryota; kingdom Metazoa; phylum Chordata; class Actinopteri; order Clupeiformes; family Clupeidae; genus Tenualosa; species Tenualosa ilisha. Next base: position 158,029 of record PYXC01000229.1, read on the forward strand.
AATTATGTAGATCGATGCTGCATCAACTGGATACACCAAACAACCAAAATGGAAAAAATAACAGCAACAACAACAACGATACTAGGCTTCTGCTGTAACTGCAGCAATTGTCACCACTTTTTTGATAGCAGTAGCCATCTTGCACATTTTTTGGCTGCAAAACCACTTTTTAGCTACAAAAAAGCCTAAATAATAACAGGAATGTGATCAAAACGTATGTATCCAAGCTGTGTCGGGTTCCCGAAGCACACATTTTTTCGAAGCACTGTTTCAAAGTGCCTGTCATGTGATCATGGCTATACGAACCGTCGTTGCATTTGTCTGATCCCCTACACTGTTTTCCCAGTGATTCCCAACTAGGACACACTGCAGGGGATACGTGGAATTCTTTAATAATAATTTATTTCCACGATGATAAATAAATATTCTCAGTCATTTCATATTAAGCCCGTCAATAAAATGGTAGGCTACGTATGCGCTAGCTTCCCCGGGGAGACCCGTAAGACCAGTAATAATTAGTTGTGTTGTGTTCTACTTTTGGAGAATCATCAACACGTATGAGTGAGGGGTACTCATGGTATGACAAAAAGGCTCAGGGGGTACACAAGACAAAAAAGGTTGGGAAACACTGCCCTACAGTACTGAAACGTGCTGTTTGTCCATGCTTGTGGGCTGCATTGTGGCAAAAAAGATCTATGCATGCCAGCAACATGTGGCATTAGGATATATTCCATCTGGGCATGGTACTGACATCATTTAAAGAGCCGTTACAACCATACAAGATAAAAAAATGTCTTTAAAAAAAGGTTATTGCTGAGGCATTTCTCAGTCACTTGATGCAGATTGCAGTTCTGACAGACGTGAACCCCAGACAACCACAACCAAGGTCTTCCGGATCACCACCAATCTGTTCCTTGACCAAATACCCACATTGTCCGAAAATTGCTTCCAAAGTCCTCTAAAAGTTTTTTTTTTTTTTTAAGAGAGCATCTTGAGTGTTTTTAAATCCAATTTTAAATGCCTATTGGTTATCCAAACATCAGTTTTATAAGGCCCATATGTCTTAGTAGCCAGGGATCCTTCACAAAATTGGCTACTAGGTGTGACCATGTCAGAATTCAAAATATTTAATCTCAAAAGTATTGTTAACAGAATTAGCCACTGGGTGTCACTATGTAGTTGCGTCGGATTGTTTCAAAGCCTCGTGAATTGCAGTGTGACGTCAGTCACTTCACCGTTATTGCTTTTCAGATAACGGATCAGTCGACACGTAGGCTACTTTGGATATTTTTACAAGCGATTTTTTTCATCTGTTTCTTTTAAAAGTAACACGTATCCACATAATCCAGCGTTTTGCAAAACCTCCACTTTAAAGGGCATTTTTTTTTTCAAAAGATCCATTTGAGGTGTCTAAAACTTCGTTTAATAAGGCGTACACAAAAGGCTCAAACGGATAAAAAATAGGCCTATCTGTAAAATATCTAGATACGTGTAAACAAGCTCTCAAACATCGAAAACCTGACTATATTGGCTAGATAACAGCGGTAGACTGCCCCTGTTCGTTGCCTGTTTTATCTGATTGTTTTGCCTTGTCTTTTCTGCTTACCTCATGTAGGCTACACTATTGACCTTGAGAATGGCGCTATGTAATTGTAAGAATGGAATATAGTTAATAATATATAAGATATAATAATAAGAATAAGATATAATAATAACTTAAAGTATGTACTCTAGTCTAACATGATTCCTCCATGAGTTTTGTTTGATGTAGGAAAGACTGTAGGCTTATGTCGAGTTTAAACAGAGAAACAAACTGTCATAAACCATCTTTGCTGTAAACCTAGTGCTAAATAACCAATTCTACACAGGCTACTTAGCAAAGACGAAAGGTGAATGACAACATTAACACATTAAATAGGCTAGAGCTTTGTGTAGGCCTAGGCCTTTTCATTTTTCATACCTTATACACTGCGTGTCCCTGATACAATTGAAAGTTCATGTTTACCTTCGATTTCACCTGTGCGTTAATATTTCACATGTTCCCCTCCCACCTGTACAGAAAGCGTTCAGACTTAGAATATTAGAATTAGCACACACCGTACACCCCAACTGCTCAGTGAACTCAAAATATTTGTCGAAACTGATTACCACTAATATTTCATTTTTTTTAGAAAGTTTTTGAAATGTTAAGTACTTCATGTTCAACAAATCTGTGCTAATGATCGTTGAGCTAATGATTGCTAGTCAGTTACAAAAATATTTTAATGGATGTCTTCACAAAATTATGTCAGTGTGACTCTGAACCAAAACCATTACAACTAGTGTTTTCTAGAGCGAGTGGATTATATTGACATCATTACAGAATGAATAAGCAACAACAACTTGGCAAAATGGCACTTATTGTCACTAGCATATGAAATCTAGTTTACAAAAGAGGGGGAGGGGTCAAAAGGACATTTTTTTTTTTGAGGACTTCACCATGAGATAATGAACCCAACAGGGGTTTATATGATATTTAATGATATAAAAGATATTTGATATTATATTTATATATTTCAGCAATGGATTATGGGATTCCATTTTAGCTCATCCTCCACAAATTAGAATACTCTGAACATATTCACTGAGCACACACACACACACACACGCACACACACATACACTTTGCTTACACTATTAGAAGAGGAGCTCATGTCATCTGGCAAAGTGACACTGACGAGCCAAAACTGTAAGGCCAGATCCCTGGATAGAGGGGCTCAGTGAATGTGGAGTGGAACGTGTGCAAGTGGGTGAGTGTGCGACAGAATACACCATAGAATGACAGCGTGCCACCCGGCCAGTCCAGGTACACTCCAACTCGTCTGGAGCCGGGGGAGGGGGTGAGTATTTTAGTATGTTCATTGTTGTGTCTGGCAGTGTAACTGTCATGAGAACAGTCGAGATTCCAGGACTTGTCATTACGTCCCAGCCAGCAGTCATGATCCTCCCCTTTCCTCCTGATGCTTTTATAGGCGACAGCTATCTCAGCCCCAGCCCCACTCCACTCAGCCTCCCAGTAGCAGCGTCCAGACAGACCCTCTTTACACAACACCTGAGAGTACACGTCAAATCTTTCTGGATGGTCAGGATATGGCTGCTCGTCCAACACATGTGTCACCATCCTGTTCCTCTCAGTGAGAGAGAGATATCTGTGTGCTGTGTTTGGGTCCAGTGTTAGGTCACAGGCATCTGCAGACAAGAGGAGAGGAGAGAAACATCCTCATTAGAATATGGGGAGGGATAGCTGCACACACACAGACACACTGAAGAGAAAGAGAACGACACAGAGGTTGGTACTAATAAATATTATTAAAAACAACAATAATACTACCACTACCACCACCACCACCACCACCACTACTACTACTACTAATAATAATAATCATTATCATTATTATTATTATTATTATTATTATTATTATTATACACACAGTGCACAGTTATTGAAGTTATTGAACACATCATAAAACTTACATCTCAGCAAACGCGGTCGTGCTCTGTTTAAAGAAACATGGTCAGTTCTGTAAAAAATAAAAACATACTCTCAGGGGTGCCAGTAGAATTTTTGTTCCCTATTACAGAAAATTACTTTGGGCCTCCCAAACATTGATTAAGATATTAGAATGTTCTCTGGGGCCCCTTGTAGGTGCCAGGCCCTCAGAGTCATCCTAATCGGGGTAATTGGGATACATAAATTCCGTAAAATTTTGATTCAATGATTTTAATAATAGTTTTCTATCTTGCTATCTATGCTGTAATAAAATATTGTAATATAATATTATTGCCTAATTATTTAGGATAGTTTGGTAAGACAGTGGTTCAGTCAATCAAACTGACTGAGTGGAGACCTAAGTAGTGATTGTAGCAATGTAATGGTAGCGATGTGTTTAGAATACAGATATGTTTATACATATCTTTTGCTTAGTTTTGAGTCACAATTCAACTAGTTATTGTGTGTTTTGGTGATATCCAAGGCCTAGCATCCCTGCAAGCTAGTCTGCACTAGTGAGCTCTGTTAAAGAGCCAGCGCCACACTTCTCCCTTGTGCCAAAAGGGGGCAACATTTAAAGATGCAGTACCTCATTTCAGCGTAGCAGTAACAGCACTGTAATGCTTATTCATATGTTATTTATATTTACATTTACATGTATGCATTTAGCAAACACTTTTATGCAAAGAGACTTACCAAAGAGGATACATTCAAGTTACAGCACAATGAAAAAACTAACACAGAGTGCATATTGCTAACATAAAATTTGCAGTATTTTAAGTTGAAAGTGCAATAGTGTAATAAAAGTGCAGTATGGAGAGACATTAAGAATAAGAGTTTAAGTGCATTCCTGGTATTCAGAAATTCAAGCAAGGAGATATTGTTGGAAGAGTTGCGTCTTTAAGAGTTTCTTAAAGGTGGAGAGGGTATTTGTTCATCTGGTAGCACTTGGAAGGTCATTCCACCAGCGTGGAACAACACATGAGAAGAGTCTTGATTGACCTGTGCAAGATGTTGGCCGTGCTAGATAATATTCCTTGGAGGAGCGAAGTGGTTGTTGGGTGACATAAGGCTTTAAGAGAGTATTCAGGTAGATGGGAGCAGAACCATCAATCACCCTGTAGGCCAACATTATCATTACATATGTTCATTGTCATCTATGCCACTCATTAGGCAGTAGGACTATTATTTGGTAATGTGGCAAGTAATTTACTACTTAGTAAATTACTACTATAGTCATTCTCATTGTAATTTATCATGTGTCTTATGTGCACTATTATTTGAATGATTATTTAGTTAATATTTGTATGTTTTGTTTCCTTTATTAATTCTATAGAAGCTATGGCTTATCAAGGCTTATTACAGTAGAGCAAATCACGGCATTCACATGTTATCAGTGGACAGTGTCTGGATTAATGTATGCCGTGTGTGTGTGTGTGTGTGTGTAACAGACATCCTCCTATTCATTGTTCTAACCAATAAATGAACCTGCGGTGATCCGATAACCACTGCATCAGTAATAATTGCATTGTTTATCATTTAAATGGAAATGAAAATCTGTATACCTCTTCTGACACTCACACAGTGGTCACATAAATAGCCATAGCATAAATGGGATTCTTTCTTTCTAAACTTACTTCAGGGTCTCAAGTTTACAGGTAGGATCCTGCCGACTAGCCGATAACAGCTTCAGTACAGATTCTTCAGGATGATTGTAGTTCAGATCCAGCTCTCTCAGGTGAGAGGGGTTTGCTGTCAGAGCTGAAGCCAGATGAATACAACCCTTCTCAATAAGACAATCAGACAGTCTGAGAGAGAGGGGGACAAAAAATATATAAAGAGACAGAGAGAGAGAAAGAGAGAGAGAGTATTAAAATTATATTTGGTGAACAAAGAGATAGAAAACATGAAGTTTAAAGTTGGACTAGCACTGCACAGACTTTTAAGCTTTTATGCTGGCATGGCTTTTCTCTCAATAGGAAATCTGGGACAAGAACGTGAAACACTAACCTTAATGTGTGTAGTTTGCAGTGGAGACTTGACAATCCCTTTGAAAGAAACTGAACTCCAGAATCTCCCAGGTCATTGTGACTCATGTCCAACTGTAGCAGGGAGTTTGGTGACTGTAGAACTGAAGCCATGATTGCACAAGACTTATCTGTGAGATTGCAGTCAGCAAGTCTACAAGAGAGTTTGAAAGAACTATGAAAGAAGATAGTACAAAATAGTATGTAAAGAGTACAGATACTAATTATAGTAAAAGAGACACACCAACCAAGAAACAACAACCTTAATGTTTGGATTTTGCAGTAGGGACTAGACAGTCCCTTGGAGAGAAGCCGAACTCCAGAATCTCCCAGGTCATTGGTACTGAAATTCAGCTGCAACAGGGAAGTTGGTGACTGTAGAACTGAAGATACTATCTCACAGGGCTTATGTGTGAGTTTGCAGTCAGCAAGTCTGCACAGGATATTAGAAAAAATTACAACACAAAACAAAAATATGACGACTGTCGTCCAGATACTACCCTAAATGCGGTGAAGTGTGGCACTAACGTTAATATTTCCAGTTTGCAGTGGGAAGTAAGCAGTCCCTTCAAAAGAAGCTGAACTCCAGTATCTCCAAAGTTATTGTCACTCAAGTCCAGCTGTATCAAGGTGTTTGGTGACTGTAGAACTGAAGCCACATTTTCACAGGTCACATCTGTGAGTTTACAGTCAGCAAGTCTGCAAGAGATTTTTACAACATTGACAAAAGACAAAACAGTAACACTTTCTATTAACCCAGTATTCATTCATGAAGGGTTATTATGCATTTATAAAACCTTATAACTAATGATAGTAGTATTCATCACTGCTAATGCATTTCCATGACTGTACTTATAAGGCATTATAATGTTATCATATATTCATAATTTCATAATTTACATAATTATCATAATTTACAACTTGAAGTGTCACAAAGCATTATAAAGCTTCTTTGTCCTTTTGATCCTAGGGAAACATTGCACCTTATTGTCTGTAATGGTGCTTTATTGATCATGAGTATTTATCATGAGTAACTGTGAGTCTGTTTCGCTTTACTTTGAGTATGCATTGAGTGCTTGTATCCCTTCATTATTTGGCATGAGAAACTGGACCAATGAAACAATTAAAATTTGAAGCTTTATAATATTTTGTGACAATTCAAGTTGTAAAGGCTGAAAAGATAACTTTTTAATGCCTTATCTCCCGGAGAGCTGGAATAGTGTGCTCTGATTGGCAGGGTGTGTGTTAATTCTGTATAATGGACACGTATGAAGTGAAAAAAGTTTAATCACTGTTCCATATCAGTGCTCTTTTGAATGGTAACTATAGCAACCATTGTAAACAGCAGTTGAACAAGAGAATCAGCTGTTGCTAGCAATAATCACTGTTGTTAGAAAAGAAATTAGTAGAGTAACTGAACAGGTTTCTTTAAAACCGAGCTGCATGTTTTTGTTTTTTGTTTTTTTTTCCTTAAACACACGCCTGTTTCTTACATGCCTGAGCTGCAACCGGGTGATAAGCAAGAGTCCTTTACCTCCGCCTTGTTCATTAATTCTATATAACTGCACACCTTGTTGCCTGTTATCCTGTATTTATTATGTTAGGCACTAATTATTATTATTATTACATAATAATTATTATGTTGGACACTAATGACATTAATCATTAGGCTTTATGAATGCATTATAATTCTTTAATGAATGTGTTTATAATCCTTTATGAATACTGGGTTCATAGGAAGCATTACCAACAAAACTTTGTTCAAGGTGTTCAGATTTCTAATAACAGAAAAGTGCAAAACCAACATTAATGTTTGCAGTTTACAGTTGGGACTAGCCAGTCCCTTCAAGAGAAGCTCAGCTCCAGAATCCCCCAGGTCATTGTTACTGATGTTCAGCCGTATAAGGAAGTTTGGTGACTGTAGAGCTGAAGCCACAGCCTCACATGACTTATCTGTGAGCTTGCAGTCAGCAAATCTGCAACAGACAAAATTTAAACTTGACACAGAAATCCAAAGAGTGCTGTCAGGTCATTCTAATTCTAATAAAAGGCCTGTTACCTTGGACACAGTTTTGCACACAGCAGCCACAAGTGCTAGCACATGATATTACAAGTGCTGTGCTAGTTGATCTGCATTCTAACCTCAAATGGTTATCTTAGGCATTAAGAATATTACTTCAAATATGATGGCTTCTTCACATTCTCTTGCTGTTTCTATATATCCACCACCCACCTTAATGTCTGTAGGTTGCAGTTGGGACTGGATAGTCCCTTACAGAGAAGTTGAACTCCAGAATCTCCCAGGCCATTGGTACTCAAGTCCAGCTGTAGCAGGGAGTTTGGATACTGCAGAACCAAAGCCACAATCTCACAAGATTTGTCTGTGAGATTACAGTCAGCAAATCTGCAATACAGAGTACAGAGCTATGAAATTATTAAATGTATTCATGGAAAAGCGTCCATGGGGTCCCCAGTGTTGATGGACAAGCCTATCATGTACTGACAGTAAAACCCTCCATGGAGTATCTAAAAGCTACAGACCATTTCAAGAGAGTCTGATTATTAACATCACAGCTGTTTCAGCTTGTTTCTGCTTAAACATTACACATGTTTAATAATGTAGCGGAAGTAGTTTGGGAATGAATGAGAATGAATTTGTCAGGAAATCATTCCTTATAGGGTGTACAGTGTTGATGTCTGCTGATCGTCGAACAAGAACATGTCACCAACCTCAGTGTCTCCAGTTGGCAATTTCTGTGCTTCAGTCCAAGAGACAATCTCAGCACTCCAGAGTCACCCAGAGGAATGCAGCTCAGGTCCAGTTTTCTCAACAGGGAGTTTTCAGACTGAATAACAGATGTTAGGACCTCAAGCGAATCGCTTTTGAGATCACAACCAGCCAATCTGCAGCAATAATAGTTAATAATAATACTTTTTATTTATAAGCACCTTTTAAGATACCTAAGGACACTGAACAAGGAGGGTAAAAACAGACATTTATAAGATCATGAATAGACAGACACCAAGGACACATGGAGAAAAACAGTAATATAGAGGAACAGCAAATTAGTAGCAGAGCATACAGTAATCAGCACTATATACAAAAGAGAAGTAAACCCACAATACTACAGTACAACTAACATAAAGATAAAAAAAATAAAAGAGAACTGTGAAGTGAGATGTGTTTTAGCGTTTTTTTGAAGGTGGACAGCGTGCCGTTATAAAATGAATGAATGAGGCGGACGCAAAGGACTCCAGTGGTGTGATGCAAATGGCAGGACATTTCATAGCTTAGGGTCAGAAACACTCATTACCCTGTCACCCATGGGGCAACACCAAGAGTGAGGGACTGTTAATAGGTGGGCATCAGGAGAGCAAAGACTTTGGACTGACTGGTATGGAGTTAGGAGGTTAGACAGGGAGATAGGGAGGGGCTAGGTTATGGAGGGTTATAGACAAGCAGGATGATTTTGTACTGAATGCAGTATTGGACTAGGAACCAGTGCAAGTGATGGAGAATGGGAGTACTATGATCCCAGGGCCTGGTATAAGTGAACAGCCTTACGGCTGAGTTTTTGACAAATTGCAGCCTATATAGTCTCTTGGCTGGGTGCCACTGAGTAAGGCATTACAGTAGCCCAGTCTTGAGGTGATGAAAGTGTGTATCAGTGTTTCAGCTGCGGATTCATTTTTGAGAGGGAGGGAGTTTGGAGAGGCTTTTTAGGCGAAAGAAGGCTGTTTTAGTGATGCTTGTGCGTCAAAAGAAGAATCTAGACTAACACAGAGTTGTCTTACTTTAGCAGTAGTGGAAGTGAAGTAGCCAGGAGTAGGTGGCTGTAAGTGCTCCAGTTTTCTCAGGATATCAGGGGTGGAAATGAAGATGGCTTTTGTTTTATCTTGATTTAGTTTTAAAGTTCTGCACCATCCAATTGTTAACTGCATTTAAACAGTTGACAAGACTGGACAGAGGGATTGTGTGAGAGGGCTTGGTGTGAATGTAGATTTGTGTGTCATCTGCATAACAGTGAAAGTTAAGCCCATAGTGCTGTATTATGTGGCTAAGAGGGACGATGTTTATTACAAATAGCAAGGGTCCCAGGACAGAGCCCTGGGGGACACCATGGAGGAGGGGTGATTTAGGGGATATAAAGCCTCCAATGGACACAAACTGTTTTCTCATAGTGAGATAAGATTTAAACCAGGCAACAGGAGAACCAGTGATGCCAAGCAGAGTTTCTAGGTGGGTCAATAAAAGATTGTGACATACAGTGTCAGTTAGGTAATCATTAATGGGGGAAATCAAAACAAAATTCAATATAGTTGTGACTTCAGAATTAAAGGATGAGTCTGGGGTAAATCAAGCCACAGCCCTGTTGTCTGAGGTTGAGTGCTGTCGGTGAGAAGAACGAGAAAATTTGGTACAACTTAAACTGAATAGTGAAACGACAGCTAACACTAATTGATAAGGTAGAGGAGACTCCTTTTCAGTGTAATTTTCCCTTTCCCTATTCAGATAGTGTTAGCTGCAAGTTTGCAAATTCGGTCTGTTTTCCCAATTTGCTCTTGTTCTTCCTACCAACAGCATTCAGTGACTTTAAACAATGACCTATGGGTTGCTGTCCTGAACTTATACTTTCATTCAATTTTGCTATTCATTTGAATTCCACTTAAAAATGCAGAAAAAAATATAGGAGTCACTCGTAATTCACCTTGCTCTCCTGCAAACCCTCAGTGCAACAAGCAGTCTTTTCTGACCTTCACTTGTTGTGTTGTATTTTGTAAGGTCAAACTCTTCCAGTGTCTCCTCTGATGCTAAAAGCATATAAGCCAGCCTTGAACACTGGGCAGGTGACAGCCATTGCCCTGATGTCATGTACTGCTGAATTTCCTGATGCAGAGAATTGTTCTTCATCTCCAGCAAACACAGTAATAGATTTACACATCTCTCAGGCACTTTGGTGTCCTCGCTTAGAATTCCTTTGATGTGCTGGGCTGTTTCCTTGAGGCAGTCTGAGCTGCTCTGTGTGTGTTTCAGAAAGCCTTCTAGGAGTTTCTGATTGGTCTCCAGTGAGATGCCCAAGAGGAAGCGAAGGAAAAGATCCATGTGTCCATCTTCACTTTGTATGGATTTGTCCACAGCAGTTTGCAAAAAATCCACCATGGACAGCTCAAAAGAGGATTTTGATTTCCTTTTACACCAGCCAAGCAAACGTCCCTGTATTGTTTTGAGAGGTTTTGGCTGTCTATTCATAGAAGCTGGCTCCTGCATAGCTAAGTCACCTCTTGGTGATGTAAGAATATTAATGCCTGCTGTGTTCTTATTCACAAATGAATGAAATGCAAAGAAAGCAGCTAGAAACTCCTGAATGCTCAAATGCACAAAGCAAAACACTTTCCTCTTCGAGAAATAAGTCTCAGTCTGGAAGAATTCAGTACACATCCCAGAATACACTGAGATATCTTCCACATCAATACCACACTCTCTCAAGTTGTGTTCATCAAATAAGATATTACCCTTCTCCAGTTCTTTAAAGGCTAGTTCAGATAACTTTAAAATAGCCTTTCTCTCAGATTCAAGAATGTGTTTAATATCTGTTCCACAGTCTCTGGCATTTTTTTGGTTTTTCCTTTTCATTTCAGTGAGGAGAAAATACACATACATCTCAGTCAGAGTTTGTGGCAATAGCTGTGTGGTCTGGTCTGATATGTTAAGACACGTGGTGGCCAACATCCAGCAGAAGACAGGGATGTGGCACATGATGTAGAGGCTCCTTGAACGTTTAATGTGGGTGATCGCTCTTTCAGCTTTGGTTTGATCTTCAATCTTTTTCCGGAAGTATTCCTCCTTCTGTTGGTCATTGAAACCTTGTACTTCTGTCCACTTGTTTATAATTGACGATGGGACCCGTTTGATAGCTGCTGGTCGGGTGGTAATCCAAATAAGAGATTTAGGCAGAAGATTGCCTTTCACAAGGTTGGTTATTAACACATCTAATGACACAATCTTCAAAGGATCATATATTTCCTTGTTATGCTGTATATTTAGGGGGAGTTTGCTCTCATCCAGACCATCAAAGATGAGTACGATCTTCAATCTAGCTAACATGTTTGGTTTCATGACTTCCTCCAGTTCAGGGTGTAAGTGAAGTAGGAGGCTGTGTAAACTGTATGACTCATTTTGTATCAAATTTAACTGCCGCAATGGAAGTGAAAGCACAAAATGAACATCCTGGTTTGCCCTTCCTTCTGCCCAGTCTAGAATGAACTTCCGCACACACACAGTTTTTCCAATGCCAGCAATGCCTGTGGTCATTACAATTCTGACTTTCTCATGATCCACAGAGGTCTCGAAGATGTCATTACAGTTAATTTTGCTTTTGTTTTTCCTTGATTGTTTTCCAATCTTGTGAACCTCATGCTGAGTGTTGACTCCTTCACTCTCTCCCTCTGTGATGTGGAGCTCAATGTAGATTTTACTCAAAAGTTTTTTGCTCCTTCCTTCTTCTGTGCACTCACGGATGTGTCCAAAAATGTCTATCATTTTTGCCTGGTATTGTTTTTTTGCTTTTTGTAGAGTTGCATCTTCTGCAAGAAAATAACACATGAGAACTGGCTGATTGCAGCTTTATCACAGAATACAGTCCATATTACACAACTGTAAGACTGATTTTCTAGTAGTCTCAGTTCATATTACACAACTGTATGAGTGATTCTCTAGTAGTCTCAGTTTATATTACACAACTGTATGAATGATTCTCTAGTAGTCTCAGGTCATATTACACAACTGTATGCGTGATTCTCTAGTAGTCTCAGGTCATATTACACAACTGTATGAGTCATTCTCTAGTAGTCTCAGGTCATATTACACAACTGTATGAATGATTCTCTAGTAGTCTCAGGTCATATTGCACAACTGTATGAGTGATTCTCTAGTAGTCTCAGTTCATATTATACAACTGTATGCGTGATTCTCTAGTAGTCTCAGTTCATATTACACAACTGTATGAATGATTCTCTAGTAGTCTCAGGTCATATTACACAACTGTATGTGTGATTCTCTAGTAGTCTCAGGTCATATTACAGAGCTGTATGCGTGATTCTCTAGTAGTCTCAGGTCATATTACACAACTGTATGCGTGATTCTCTAGTAGTCTCAGGTCATATTACACAACTGTATGTGTGATTCTCTAGTAGTCTCAGGTCATATTACACAACTGTATGAGTGATTCTCTAGTAGTCTCAGGTCATATTACACAACTGTATGAATGATTCTCTAGTAGTCTCAGTTCATATTACACTGCTGTATGAGTCATTAGCCCTGTTTACTTGTAAGCAAAATAGAAATGGAATGATCGGAATGTAAACACCCTGATCGGAATGGAATTTCTGATGCGATTAAAATTTTATTTGGAATAAAAGGGGTGGTTTATTCTGTTCCTATTAGAATTGAACAGTCATGTAAATGCTCGATCGAGTTTTTTTTTTTTTTTTTCTCTGCACATGCTCATTGCTCATCTTTTAACATGCATCCCCAACATTTTGTTCACACTCCAGCCAAATAGGAAGATGTGGGCTAATGATATCTTCACCATTATACGCAAAGAAGTTATAGTGGTAAACGTTACTTCACTACTACGAGTTTTACTATTTCACATTATATATATATATATGGCACATATATGGCAGACACTAGAGAAACACTAAAGGTTGTAATATACATTGCAGTGTGAAATTGCTACCAAGATCAGACTTTTATGCACTTACCATAACTTTCATTCTCTTCTTCTTGTTGTGTATCTGTGAGTCAGAACATAGAACATAGCCGCAGAACATTGTCATAGGTAGAATAATGTTGTAACTCTACACTATGTTCTACACTAGTTTTCGTGCGTTCAATATGCTCACATTGTTTCGTAAAGGAGAACCATAATTTGTTTCCAGTTCCAAGCATCCCTTGCCTCAAGAATGAGTGCGTGTTTACCAGTACTCATGAGTAGTTACTACCTGTTAATATGAATAGTTATCACCTGTATAGTGGTTTATAACCTGTATTTTGACTGATTATTACCTATAGTAGTTACTGCGGAGTAGTAGCTACTGATTTGTTATTACCTGTATTAACAAGTGGTTATTACATGTAGTGGTTATTCCCTGTGTGGTTATTGTTAAATATGCTGACCTGATTTGCTGCTCTCCAACATCATCTTTTTGATGTTGTCCTTGATCTCCAATGTGTCATATTTCAAAGACTGCAGAGCTGAGTGAACACGGGACAAGAACAGAAACATAAAGAAATGTTTACCCTGCTAACAAAAATCATCTTAAAAAACAAAACCTGCTTATGCTGGTAGATAATTTTAGTGGCTGTGAGATGGCATTTGATGCTACTAGCTGAGCAAGAAAAGAAAAAAAAAAATAACATTATGTTGGTTGCTGGATTTAGATAACCAGGCTAGCACCTTAATAGTTTCTCAACTCAATACTGCATTTCACTACAATAATACTTGTCAGGGAACTCTCCAAAAGCTTTGGTTTACTTTAGATTTTTTTTTAACTCCAATCACAGAAACAAATTCAAGGCAGAACCCATTGGTTTAAAGTTTAAACAAAATTCCCACCTCCGAGAAGTAAAGGCATGCCTCTCGAGTGTCTTTTTGAAGAATTTAGAGGGTCAAAGATAGTCTTTGACTGTTTTGTGCCCAGAATTACACACACACACACTTATTTTTGTATGTGTGTCAACAGCGTGTGTGTAACTCGCTGTCTTTCATCTCCTCAAAATACTTGATAAAAATCACACACAAATGCACTCCTGTTTGTGTCTGTAACCCCCTGTCTTTCAAAATCACACACACATGCACACCTGTTTGTGTCTGTAATCCACTGACTTTCAAAATCACACACACATGCATTCCTTTATGTGTCTGTAATCCACTGTCTTCCAAAATCACACACACATGCACACCTGTTTGTGTCTGTAATCCACTGACTTTCAAAATCACACACACATGCATTCCTGTTTGTGTCTGTAACCCCCTGTCTTTCAAAATCACACACACATGCACACCTGTTTGTGTCTGTAATCCACTGTCTTTCAAAATCACACACACATGCATTCCTTTATGTGTCTGTAATCCACTGTCTTCCAAAATCACACACACGTGCACTCCTGTTTCTGTCTGTAATCCACTGTCTTTCAAAATCACACACACGTGCACTCCTGTTTGTGTCTGTAATCCCCTGTCTTTCAAAATCACACACACGTGCATTCCTGTTTGTGTCTGAAATCCACCGTCTTCCAAAATCACACACACGCACTCCTATTTGTGTCTGTAACCCACTGTCTTTCAAAATCACACACACATGCACTCCTGTTTGTGTCTGTAATCCACTGTCTTTCAAAATCACACACATGCACTCCTGTTTGTGTCTGTAATCCACTGTCTTTTAAAATCACACACATGCACTCCTGTTTGTGTCTGTAACTTACTGTCTTTCAAAATCACACACACATGCACTCCTGTTTGTGTCTGTTATCCACCGTCTTTCAAAATCACACACACATGCACACCTATTCGTGTCTGTAACCCCCTGTCTTTCAAAATCACACACACATGCACTCCTATTTGTATCTGTAACTCACTGTCTTTCAAAATCACACACACATACACTCCTATTTGTGTCTGTAACTCACTGACTTTCAAAATCACACACACATGCACTCCTATTTGTGTCTGTAACCCCCTGTCTTTCAAAATCACACACACATGCACTCCTATTTGTGTCTGTAATCCACCGTCTTCCAAAATCACACACACATGTACTCTTGTTTGTGTCTGAAATCCACCGTCTTTCAAAATCACACACACATGCACTCCTGTTTGTGTCTGAAATCCACCGTCTTCCAAAATCACACACATGCACTCCTATTTGTGTCTGTAACCCACTGTCTTTCAAAATCACACACACATGCACTCCTGTTTGTGTCTGTAAATTACTGTCTTTCAAAATCACACACGCATGCACTCCTATTTGTGTCTGTAACCCCTGTCTTTCAAAATCACACACACATGCACTCCTGTTTGTGTCTGTAACGTACTGTCTTTCAAAATCACACACATGCACTCCTGTTTGTGTTTGTAACCCCCTGTCTTTCAAAAGCACACACACATACACTCCTGTTTGTGTCTGTAACTCACTGTCTTTCAATCCCTCCAGGTACTTGAGGTCGGCAGTGCGGTCCACCTCATCCTCCATCCTTATCCGGTCCAAGTTAAATGTGTGGGAGTCGATGTTGAGAGAGAGCATGAGAGACTGCGTGTGATCCGTCAGGTTCCTATTTAGACGCTCAAACTTGCTGTCCACATAGCCCTTAGTCAGGAAGCGCTGGACCCAGCTGAGGTCCTCGAGATTCGTCAGCATCTCCAGCGTCTCTTCCAGAACCTCCTCCAGGTTCTGACAGGTCTGCTGCAGGTGGGCCGGTTCTTCTTCAGAGCCCTCCATGGACCTCAGCTGTTCCTCCAGTACCTTAAGCCGACATTTCAGTCTCCTCACGCGTTCTTTGTGGACCTTTGGCCGGGTTCCGTGGATCCGCTGAATGAAAAGCAAGACGCCACCAAACTTCCCGACGAATGGCACTAGTTTGAAAGGCTTCACTATTTGGGAGAGACCCTCCAGCATCTCCTCAGCCATGGTGCACGATCTAGAGGTGCCTATGAGACCGAATGACTAGCATGTTACTGCCATTGATATATACACACACACACACACAGAATCACACCTCATTCACACCGCAATCTGTGCATATAAAGTGTGAACACATTTTTGGTCCATCATTTTCGTTTACAATACATGTTAACAGATTAGACTATGCACACAACAGGCGTATTCCGCGCAGTGTAATGCAGTCTCCATTGGCTTTAACACGAGACACGCGTTTTCAACACACACATACACACACACACACTCACCCACATGTACACACACCATGGGACATGATCTGGAGGTGCCTATGAGACTGAATGACCAGCATGTTACTCTCAGTGATACACACACACACACAGACTCACGCAGACACCCACAGACACACATACATCCACACACACACTGAAATATACACAGACACACAAACATACACACACACACTCACCCACATAGATGCACGCAAACACACACTCACTGACATACACACCCAGACATACACATATACACACACACACACACACTCACCCACATAGACAAATGTAGACATACACACACCCTCACCAACATACACACAGATACACACACACACACACTTACAGAAACACATATTCATGAAATACCCACACAATAAGTCATTATCAAATCTCCCAAATGTCGACAGACAGAGAGATAAATAGATTTTAGTCATGATTTGCTTGAAGTCCCTAAGTACTGATGTTCTATCTGTTCAGTTTTCATTAGGATTCTTCCATTATAATATGTGAAAAACCATCACTGTGTCACTGTACTAAGGGAAATATAATGAATGCATGCACTTCTGTCTTTGCCCTCGCTCCCAACGCCCTGCCAAATAAGCCACTAAAACACTATTTCAAAAGCAATGCGGCACACTAGATACAGGACCAATATTTCATAAAAAAAAAAAAAAACGAACACACACCTTGTCCCAGTCAGCGTTGTGGTTTGGTACTTCAGAACCTCACATTGAGCTTCACATTCCATGTGGAGCGCTGTTTAAACTTGTCCAGTCTCGGGAGGTTGGACTCATACATACATAAATAGCTAACATTAACACTTTCTTTCCCAGTTCTCTCATCCTGTGCTGCAGAGTATCAACAAGATAAAGTATACAAATTTTACAATTTTCACTAAATAATAATGACCTCTTTCTTCCCAAATCTTTTAGTCCTGTCACATGAGGTTGGTCTCATGTACAGCATACAGTAAATCATAACATAAATAAAAATAAATAATACATAATAAATAATAAATAAATAAATAATTTCTTTACCAATAATCCGAAAAATAGATGGCATCTTTATCTTATAAGTTATGTTACCCTGACTCTGCGCAAACTATTCCTCTATAATGCCTACCATAGAACTAGTGTGCTATAGATATTATAGAATTCCTTCCATAGAACTAGTGTGCTATGGATATTTTAGAATTCCTACCATAGAACTAGTGTGCTATGGATATTATAGAATTCCTACTATAGAACTAGTGTGCTATGGATATTATAGAATTCCTACTATAGAACTAGTGTGCTATTATAGAATTTTTTACTTGATGCTGTGGTGTAAATTACACAATGTGTGTGTGTGTGTGAGTGTGTGTGTGTGAGAAAGAGAGAGATAGAGAGAGAGAGAGAGAGTAGATAGAAATTGTAACTGTGATAGGCTACACCAGTCCTGTGCTGTGAATGTCATGATAGCTATTTTACTGAATCTGGTTGCCTAAAGAGTCAAAATTACAAGAGTGCGTGGGGACGTACTTGGGACGTACAGTACATGATTGGAGGATCAAGACACCAACAGCTTACTTTTCTCTATAAATTTACTGTGGGTTTACTGTCATCTGTAGATATTATTTAATTACCTATTGTAAATTAAAGGAGTCTCTTGAAGAATGTGTAGCCTTGGGCATTGACTACTGGGAAGTGCATTTGGGAACATGTTGACAGACATCTGTCTGTATTCACAGAAAAAATAATATGATAAAAATACATAAAATAAAAGTTAATTAATTAATTGTCATTAAGTGTCATTTGGTTTTTGAAACACAGACTTTGCGATGCAGACCTTACAAAAACTGAATGACCCTTAATGACAACAGTCATAAACATCAGTGAAGTGTCATTAATGTTCATGATACATGTCATGTCATGTTTATAACAGGCTCGTGTCACCCTTACATAGACCCCTTCAAATAAAGTGTTGCCAGCTAAACTAAACTAAAATAAACAAGGTGTATGGGTTGTGGTACAATACCTTTCTACAAATACAAACACAAATTTTAACTGAGGTGTTTGGACAGTGCTATGAGCTCACGTGATGGCAGGTACACTGAAGTATTTGTCCAGACTACAAACGCTGGAAAGAGGGGCTCGGTGAAGGTGGAGTGGAACGTGTGCAGGTGAGTGAGCACATCGGGAAGAGAGATCCTGAAGAAGGACAGAGTGCCAGCCGGCCAGTTCAGGTACACCCCTACTCTTCTGGTGCGGAAGGAGGGGAGTATGGTGATCGGGTTTAAATTGTGACAGGCTACATATTTGGTGCGACTGCAGTCCAGACGCCAGGACTTGTCATTACAACCTAACATACACTCAACTTTGCCCCCTTTCCTCTGCATGCTTTTATAGGCGGCGCCAACAGAAAGTTCACCTCCGCTCCACTCTACCTCCCAGTAGCAGCGTCCAGACAGACCCTCTTTACATAGCACCTGAAGGCGCATGTTGTCAAATCTGTCTGGGTGATCAGGTGGTGGCGCGACATCTCGTGCACATGTCACCTTTCTGTTCCCCAGAGAGACAGAAAGCTCAATGCCTGCTGTATTTGGGTCCAGGGTGACCTCACAGGCATCTGCGGGCAAAAGGAGATAACAACCCCATGTTCAGACTGGTTCCCACATACATATAAACACACACACACACACATACACACCTATGCATGTGTACACACACACATATTCATAAACGCATGCACACACACACAAACACAGATAAACACACAAAGACGCATGCACGCGCACACACACATGCAAACACACACACACATATGCACGTGCACAAACACACATGAACACACAAAGACGCATGCACAAGCAC
This sequence comes from Tenualosa ilisha, assembly GCA_015244755.2. Lineage (NCBI taxonomy): Eukaryota > Metazoa > Chordata > Actinopteri > Clupeiformes > Clupeidae > Tenualosa > Tenualosa ilisha. The sequence goes on from PYXC01000229.1 coordinate 177,395, forward strand.
ACACACACATGACACACACACACACAGACAGACATACACACACACACACACACACACAAACACACATGTGATAATAGTTACTGAATTAAGGACTTACTACTTACATCTTAGAAATCGGGATCGGGCATCTTGATATGCACGGTCAGTTCTGATAAACAAACAAACAAATAAATAATTTTTAGCAAATAAATTATTTCAATGTATAAATAAATAAAATGGTCAAACGCTTTCTATTAAATACAGAACAGCCTTGTCTTCCTGTTCAACTTGACAAACCACTTTCCGACTCTATTACTGTAACATAAAACTGATTTGGTTCTAAAATAGCAGAACGTTGAACATTGTGACATTAGGATTTCTCTTTTTCAAGCATACTTTAGTGTCTGCAAGGCACAATGAGGATCTTCCAGGCTAGCAGATAACAGCTTCAGTCCAGATTCTCCAGGATGGTTGTAGCTCAGATCCAGCTCTTTCAGATGGGAGGGGTTTGAAGTCAGAGCTGAAGCCAGGAATCCACAGCCTTCCTCTGAGATCAGACAACTAGACAGTCTGAGAGAGAGAGAGAGAGAACACACACTCACACACACACACACACACACAAATTATATATATAGTAAATAAAAGGCTTCTTTTATATTTTTTGATATATTGCATCTTTATGCTGCTCGAAGAAATATGATTATTCCAACTGTTTAAAAAGGCTCAGCTTTTGTCTGTACACTGTAGGTTCCACCTGTTTCATAGAGTATCTTTACAACTGTGCCTAACAACACCCCTTAGCAGAACTTGCATCCTCTTCTGACTTTAATGTAATGATGATCATTTTTAAATTATTTCTCAATAACAATTTGAAACAGGCATAAGGTTTAGGGAAGATCGGAGGATTGGAAAGGGAAGGAACAGAATATGGGTTATCTAAGTAAACGGATTATCACTGAACATTGCCATGACTTTTGTCTCATCAGGAAGGTTATGACACAATAGAAATGTCTACAGATGCACCTCAGTGTCTGAAGTTTACAGTTGGAACTGGACAGTCCCTTAGAGAGAAGCTGAACCCCAGAATCTCCCAAGTCATTGTCACTCAGGTCCAACTCTATCAGGTAGTTTGGTGTCTGTAGAACCAAAGCCATAATCTCACAGCATTTATCTGTGAGATTGCAGTCAGCCAATCTGCAACAACATTGGATGAAATTATGATGAATACAGTAATGACATAATAATAACAATATACTACACTAACACAACAACAACTACTACTACTACTACTACTAATAATAATAATAATAATAAAAGTAATAATAATGTAATCATAATAACATTCATACTTGAGGACTTCTACTTTTCGTAAAGCATTCCTTAGTGTGTCAGATAACAGTTCCTCTGTTGATTCTCCAGGGCGATTGTTGCTCATATCCAGCTCTTTCACACAGGAGGGGTTTAACATCAGAGTGAGAGCCAGACAAACATAACCTTCATCTGTGATACCACAGTTACTGAGCCTGAATGAGTGACAGACAGATAGATGCACAGAGAGAGATGCAAGAGAGATATGCAAAAAAAACAGATATTGTAATCGGTATCGGAATCATTCTAACTAATCAAAATATTCAAAAACAAAAGAGACTTACCTTAATTTCTGTAGTTTGCAATTGGAACTAGACAGTCCCTTACACAGGAGGTAAACTCCAGAGTTCCCCAAGTTATTGTGACTCATGTTCAGTTCTACCAAGGCATTAGATGACTGTAGAACTGTGGCCATATTCTTACAGGATTCATCAATCAGTTTGCAGTTAGCAAGTCTGCAACAGATTTTGATAAACTAGGGTTATATGATAAACAAATGCAAGATTTCATCATATCTCTAAGTAATACCAGAACTTTCCTCTATCAAACTGAAAATGTTGTGAAATATTTATGACCACTACTATAGCAGCACGTTTTGAGTGTCTACTTCACATCTTCCATTTGAATTCGTAGAAGGATATCCGCATAGCAGTATTTCACAACCTGAAGCAGCCGGTGGGCGCTAACAGCCAAAATCTAATTTCATACTCACCGTGCTTTTTTGCAAACCCTCAAAACAATAAGCAGTCTCTTCTGACCTTCCCTTGATGTCTTGTACTTTGCCAGGTCAAACTCATCCAGTGTTTCCTCTGACACCAGAAGCATGTAGGCCAGTCTTGAACACTGGGCAGGTAAGAGTTCTTCTTCTGAGTTGACATACTGCTGAATCTCGTTATGAAGGGAGTTGTCCTTCATCTCTAACAAACAGAGTAGCAGATTCATATATCTTTCTGTGGTGTTGGCATCTTCAGCTAAAAGTCTTCTGTCTTCGCTTAGAAGTCCTTTAATGTACTGGGCTGTTTGCTTAAGGCTGTCTGAGCTACTCGCTGTGTGTGACAGGAGGCCTTGTAGGTGTTTCTGGTTGGACTCCATCGAGATACCCAAAAGGAAGCGAAGAAAAAGGTCCAGGTATCCGTCTTCACTCTGTACAGATTTATCCACCACTTTTTGCAAAAAATAAGCCATTGACATCTGTCTGTACCCTTCCAAAAAAGTTGTCAAAACGCTCCCAATTTTTGAGACAAATGATCTTAGGGCCAGGCCCTGTGTATCTCTTGTATCTCTTTGTGAGGTAAATAGTTTAAGGGCTTCTGTCTTCCTACTCACAAAGGAGTGAAACACAAAGAAAGCAGCCAGAAACTCCTGAATGCTCAGATGCACAAAGCAAAACACTTTATGTTGGTCAACAACACACTCACTCTTGAAGAACTCAGTGCATATACCAGAGTACAATGAAGGATCATCTACATCAATACCACTCTCTCTCAAACTGTCCTCTAAAAACAAAATATTACCCTTCATCAGTTCTTTATATGCTAGTTCAGATAATTTTAGAATAACCTCCCGGTTGGACTCCAAACGTTTTTTATCGTCTCGTTCAAAGCCCTTGCCGTATTTTTGGCCCTTCCTGTTTGTCTCAATGAGTAGAAAAAAGATATAGACCTCAGTCAGTGTTTGAGGTAAGCAACTCGAACTGTCACGGATATTCATTTTCATGATCACAGTAGCTAGGATCCAGCAGAAGACAGGAATGTGGCAGATAATGTAGAGGCTCTTTGACCTTTTGATGTGGTTAATGGCCATGTCAGCTTCAGTTTGATCTTCAATCTTCTTCCTGAAGTACTCATCCTTCTGTTGGTCATTGAAACCCTGAAGTTCTGTCCACTTATTTATGTATTTAGGAGGGATCTTACTGATATCTGATGGTCTGGAGGTTATCCAAATGAAAACATTAGGCAAAAGATTGCCTTTTATGAGGTTGGCTATCAACACATCCAGCGGTACAGCCTTCTGAGGATCATAGATATCTATAGTGTGGTCTACATTCAGACAGAGTTTGCTCTCATCCAGACCATCAAAGATAAATATGACCTTCAACTTTCTGAATATGTGTGGATTTATGGTACCTTCATTCAATACAGGATGAAAGTCAACAAGGAGTTTGTGAAGAGTGTAGAAGTCATTTTTTGTCAAATTCAACTGTCGCAAAGGCAGCGCAAATATAAAATCAACATCCTGATTAGCCCTTCCCTCTGCCCAGTCTAGAATGAACTTCTGCACACAGACAGTTTTTCCAATGCCGGCAATGCCTGTGGTCATCACCACTCTGTCATCTTCCAGTAAGCAATTAAAGATGTCATTACAGCTGATTTTATCTTTGTTGGTCCTTTGGAATTTTGGTTGTGTTTCAATCTTGCGAATCTCATGCTGAGTGTTGATGCCTTCACTTTCTCCCTCTGTGATGTAGAGGTCAGTGTAGATCCTACTCAGGAGTGTTTTGTTTTTCCCTTCCTCTGTACACTCATAGATGCTACCAAACTTTTTCATCATCCACTTTTTGTGTTTTTCTTTGACTTCTCGTACAAATGCATCTGTCTGTTCTAAAAAGAAAGCAAAAATGTTTTTATTTTTCACTCTTGTCCCTTCATGTCATGACGTTTCAAGCCAGTTTTGTGTGGAGTATTAGTGGCTATAGTGTATTGTGCACCAATTTACAGTGTGGTCACTATTCATAGTAGAAAGAAAAATACACATGGTATCAAGGCAAGTAAGAAAATTATTGATGATGATGAAATAAAAAATTCTCACCATCTTTTTGTCTTGACTCATTAGCATCCCTTGAGAAACATTACATGAATACTCAGTAAATTATTTTCCATCACTCAATGAAAAATAAGAAATATACAGTAAATAATAATTTGGCACATATTAGTTTTGTTTTACCTCTCTACTTTGTTTGCAAGGTTGTTGAGATTCATCCTCCTCAGGATGGTCAGAGTCATTTTCACCGAGCCCTCATTCCCATAGGCCTGCTGCATCTTAGAGGCAACATCAGTTGCATCCAAGTCCTCCAGCTTTCCTCTGGGGATGGGCTCAAACCCCTCCATGATTCTCTCAGACAGATACGTCCTGAACCGCTTCAGCTCTGTAGACCCCAACTCATCCAGAGTCTTGAAGAGTAGGTGCAGAGAGTGGTCCATGATGCTCAACTGGAATACAAATACATGGGGATGGTCTTTCATGTCTAGGCCATAGTTTGCCAAGATGCTAAATAGTTTGTCTCTGTAGTTGTTGCAGATCTTTTTAATATGCTGGAATTTATTTAGAAAACTTCTCTTAGAAAATTTCTTTTTGTATCTTTAGTTTCAGAGATATGAGGGCTTAAACAATGGCCTATAAGTAACAAAATTTCAAAACTCAATAAGTGGTAAACTAATTAGCATCTACAGCTCATTAGTTTTTTTCAGCAAGGTAGCTGTTAGCTGTGGGCTATGCTATTGTTTTGTTGGTTTGTTTTTTTGTTCTGTGGTTGCTATGGATGTTTGTTTACTCACACCATGTGCTGCCTTGTTTATGTAGCCATGTGCTTCTGTCACCGCCTTTACCTGAATCTGTTTATTTTCCACATTAGGAATCTCCTAGTCATTCTACCAAACACAAGTTTCAACAAAGGTACAGCAAACAAAGATCAGCTGGAATGTGGGCTAATGTCCTGTTTGGCAACAACAGTAGTGATTACTCAGCCCCTGGTGGGTGGGTGACGGAGACCAAGGAGATTTTGTCATCAACAATACCGTGAAAATACTGTTACAAGACATGGTGAAATTCCTTTGTCTTGTTAGCTGTGATGATGTTGTAATGTATTGGTGTTATATTGGACAGGAAAACAATGAGCAAATCAATGATTTACTTACAGTAGTCTAGCTGCATTCAATGTTTCATTCACTTGCTTGCACTGACATTCACTTCCTGGAAGCAAAGTCCCCTCCCGGAGAGAGAGGGAGAGAGAGAGAAGGGCCGGACTTGTTCAGTCACATGACATCAGGTGTGTCAGGAGAGCCACAGCTCAAATTACCTTTAACTCTTTCCTCCCCTTTCTTCTCTCTGTCTCTCTCTATAGTGTCAAGATGGATAACAAATGTTTATGTCCTCCTTTCTTTATCTTCCTATCTTCCCAATGCAATAGTCTTCATATGATGGAGTACTTGAACAATATTTATTTTCAGCTGTCACTGGTCCAGCCTGGTTGACCAGCTTAGGTGTTTTGCATGTTTTTGATGGTTTGGTTGGTTTGCCCCATCTTAACCAAGCCAGGTTATAGAAGAAGAAAATGCTGACATAAATTCATCACGTTCAAGACATCAGCAGGTTCCAATAATGTTTTATTTGGAAATATGTCAGGGACAATATACATATTTACTCAGTGACAAACTCCATAGATTTGCCACACAAGAGAAGTAAATAACTAAACCCAAGAGAGAGAACAGAATGCAACATATTGCTGTTGCTGAAACATTCAATATGGAATTACACACTAAAAAAACATCTGTAGCATTTGCACAATATCATAAAGAACAGTTGTTTGTAATACACACATCACAATACATAGTATTACAGCATTGCACTGCCTGGATTGAGGGGCTCAGTGAATGTGGAGTGGAACATGTGCAGGTGGTGTGTGTGTGTGTGTGTGGTGTGTGCATGTGCGTGTTTGTGCGTGTATGTATGTGTATATAGTCAAATAAACCCTGGATTGAGGGGCTCAGTGAATGTGGAGTGGAACTATGGCCTATGTGTGGATAGCTAATCAAGCCAAAACTATTTGGGTGCAAAAGGAGTGACAGAGGGTATAGGGGTAGAAAGGAGGAAAAGCCGGTGGGCAGTGAAGGCTGGGGTGACACAGAGAGATGAGGAGAAGCAAGTGAGGTCCAAACCCCTTCATGACCCTGTTATTTTACTGGCTTTCATCACACCAGTTGGAGGAGCTCATGTGATCTGGCACAGGGACACCGTGGAGCCAGAAAACCAAACGTCAAACCCTGGATAGAGGAGCTCAGTGAATGTGGAGTGGAACGTGTGCAGGTGTGTGAGTGTGTCAGAGAAGACGCTGTAGAAGGACAGAGTTCCGGCCGGCCAGTCCAGGTAAACTCCTACTCTTCTGGAGTGGGTAGAGGGGACAAGAATGCATGTCTCTTCATTATTGTGCCTAACATAGTACTTGTTAGGAGAGCCGAACAGACTCCAGGATTTAGCATTACATCCCATTCCACTCTCTTCACTCTGCCCTTTCCTCTTGATGCTTTTATAGGCCACAGCTATTCTAGTCTCATACCCACTCCACTCAGCCTCCCAGTAGCAGCGTCCAGACAGACCCTCTCTACACAACACCTGATAGCAGGAGTCAAATCTCTCTGGGTGGTCAGGATACGGTTGCTTCTCTCTCACACATGTCACCTTTCTGTTCCCCTCAGAGAGAGAAGAATTCTGTGTGCTGTGTTTGGGCCCAGTGTGAGTTTACAGGCATCTGCAGACAAGAGGAGAGAGAAACATCCTCATCAGAATATGGGGAGTAACAGCAGACACACACACAAGCACACACACACACAAACATTCAAGCAAATAATTCAAGTATTTATGCCTACAAACTGATGCACTAACACAGAGACACCTATATACACCAATCAGGCATAACAATGTTGCGAAGGCTGGCCCACGTGGTCCGATCAAAGAGACACGTTACTGTTACTCAGATTGCTGAAGAATTTAAAGCTGGTTCTGATAGGAAGATGTCAGAATACACAGTGCATCAAGGTTTTTTGTGTATGGGGCAGCAAAACGTGGACTAGGTGGTCTTAGACAGGTGGTCATAACGTTACGCCTAATTGGCGTATTTGCTTTGTTATTAGTAACAAGTGTTGTAATGTAGTGTCACAAACCATGACAACTTCATGATGTGGATGATGACCAGTTTATAGTTTCACATGCAGTATTCTGTTTATGTAATCTATTTTGCTTTTTTAACACTGAACGCTCATAAATACATTAGCAACACTGTCAGTGAAAAATAAAAAAAAAGCAATGAGAAATTGTCTTGTTTATATACCACATTTAATATGCTGTTCCTATCCACATGATTAACCTTTATTTATCAATGATCATCATGCACTAAGCATCACAGGTCTTACAACAGGGCCCACTAGTGGTGTTCTGGCATACAGCACCCTGTGCAGAACACCCTGCCCAATCTCACTCACTCATTTACTCACCCACTCATTCTGTCAGGCATACAGTGCTAAACTATAACTGTCACTGTGCTTGATACATTTTCTGCTGTTACAAACTATAAAGAAAAAAAAAAACTTACATCTCAGCAAACGCTGCCGTGCTCTGTTTACAGTAGGATTGTCAGTTCTGTAGGGAAAACAAACTATTACACACATGCACAGTGCGCCTTGTATCACCTGTGAAATGTGTGAAATGTGGGTCTGCAACTTGTCTGCAACTCGTCTGCAAACAATCTGCCTCGCTTTACTGTAAAGTGGTGAAATAACACTGCACACGTTTCAGCTGTCTACATTCTGCCATTTTACAGATTTTACTGATTTTGTAGGTCAGAGTAACCTATGGCAACTGCCAGGTGGTGCAACAACAGATATATTGCAGGCGATTACCAATTAATTTCTCACATTTTTAAGTTTGTGTTAAATGTCTGTAATAGGATGGAGACAAGGTCTAAATGTGCAAAACTAGGGTCCCATTTTGAACATACTTAATCTGTGGTTTACGGTCAGGATCCTCTAGTTGAGCGGATAACAGCTTCCGTTCTGATTTTCCGGGATTATTGTAGCTCAGATCCAGCTCTTTCAGACAGGAGGGGTTTGAAGTCAAAGCTGAAGCCAGATAATCACAACCCTTCTCCAGGATGAGACAATCTGAGAGCCTGAGAGAGAGAGAGAGAGAGAGATGTGATTCAGTTTTGATTTTATGATATAATACATCATGGCGATTATTGAGCAATTACTTAGTCAGACAACCACACATTCTGATGTACAAAAAAGTCTGATGCTTACACATCCTACACAATTTTGCAATTTTGGAAACAGCTTAAAAACTAACATTTACATATGAATGAACTACAAAACTACTATGTTTTGTAAGAAAAAAATTAAATACTTACAAACAGGCTCAAAATTGGGACAGCACTACATTACAATAATACAAGCAGGGTAGGATAATATTCATAATATTCACTACTGGTTTTACAACACGTTAACCACTGATGTTCTACTGTCGTTCTTCTAAGTAATATGAAATCTAAAACAAAAAATAAATGCCTACCACCCACCTTAATGTCTGCAGTTTGCAGTGGGCACTAGATAGTGCTTTAGAGAGAAGCTGAACTCCGGAATCTCCCAGGTCATTGTGACTCAGGTCCAACTCTTTCAGGGAGTTTGGTGACTGTAGAAGTGAAGCCACAATCTCACAGAATTTATCTGTGAGTTTACAGTCGGCAAGTCTGCAACGAGAATTATGAAATAAATCAATCTGTTTGGCAAGGACGGGTAAGGACACTGAAGTTTAGCCTAATGCTCAAATAATAATAAAAGTGTAAAATACTCCTCTTATTACAAACTATTAACTTTTTTTATTAGTGCTGCATTTAGATTTGTTGATACACTAATAATTCAAATGCAAGCAAGTAGTACTATTCTTCAATTAATACACAGTTAACTATTCAACTATGAATGCATGGCAAATTCTGTCCTGATTAAATTCAAAATTCGGAACACTTTAGATTAGAGTACACATGTTCACCACTAACTAGCAGCTTATTAGCGTGCATATTAGTAACATACCAGCCATTTGTTAGTCATTACAAGTCACCTATCAATACCTTATTCTACATGAGCTTATTCTACCCATAGTAGACCATTAACAATTTCTCCAATATAAACTCCTAATTACTGCTTATTCATAGTGAGTGAGCTATTTGTTGTATATGAATTGTGGTCTTAATATGCTTTGGTTAGTATGGGGCTTATAAGGCAGTAATACAACAGGAACAGTTATTCTCCTTCAATAATATTTAGAAACAGATGGTCTATTCATAGAAACAAACCCCAAAACTACAAGTTCCTAATAGTGTCCAAGTAGGTCCTAATTCCATCTTTTGTAGAATAACTGATTGAGAATAACTGTTCCTGAGAATAACTGTTCAAGAGAATAACTGTTCATGTTGTATTACCACCTTACAAGCCCCTTACTGAGCAAAGCATATTGAGATTATAATTCATATACCACAACTATCTTACTTACTATGAATAAGCAGTAATTAAGAGTTTATATCCGAAGAGTTTATATCCTATCCTATTATTTCCTATGAGAATGCAATTGTAGTCAACAGGCAGTCTGATGTTTCCACTTTGTGTCTGTAGCATTTCAATTGCACATGCATGACACAACAAAATTAACTAATAGAAGTTAGATTATTAAGGACAATTTGTGTATCCTTACATTAATTCACAACATGCATAAGAAAATAAATATCCAGACAACTTACTGAAGAGCTTCAACTGTACGTTTCGGGTCCTCCAAAGTATCAGATAACAGCTTCTGTGCTGATTCTCCAGGATGGTTGTTGCTCACATCCAGCTCTTTCACACAGGAGGGGTTTAACATCAGCGTGAGAGCGAGACAAACGAAACCCTCATCTGAGATACCACAGTTACTGAGCCTGAGTCAGATACAATCACACACACAGATAAAGATTTTGGTCATTTGCTATGTCCACATACTCACAGATTACTTTTCCACACAGTGCTGCCTATGAGTGATGAGTGTCTGTGAGTGATTAATTTATTGAAAATAATGTCACTGATTTTACCAGTCAAATTGAACCACACACAAAAAGCTCAGCTCAAAGTTGGTCAACTCCACTTTAAAATGTATAAGCAGTTATAATGTCATGGTTCTTCTAAATTATCATGACATTCAATGCATAAAAGGAAAAACTACCAACCGCAGTGTGTGTAGTTTGCAGCTGTAATTAGCCATTCCCTTAGAGAGAAGCTGAACTCCAGAATCTCCCAGGTCATTGTGACTCAGGTCCAGTTGTAGCAGGAAGTTTGGTGACTGAAGTCTTGAGGCCACAACCTCACAGGATTTATTTGTGAGTTTGCAGTCAGCAAATCTGAAAGGGTATTTGGTTACACTTTAATTGAGGTTTTTGGGCATAAAAGTGACATGAGCCTGTCATAAACATGCCATGACACTTTTTAATGTTGTTGTTATTACGTGTCATTTAGTGTTATGTAACATTGACACTGTTTGAGGGTCAGACATTACAAAAATGACACTTAATGACAAAAGTCATAAACGTTTTGAGATGTGCATTATGTCAGGTTTTTGACAGGTTAATGTCACTCTTATGTCGAAAACCTCATACAGTATACAAATCCAATTTCAAATCCAATCCAAACAATTTTCTAGAGTACACACTGAAGTGTTTCAACTTTGCGGTGAGGATCCTCCAGTGTATCAGATAATAGCTTCTGTGTTGATTCTCCGGGATGGTTGTTGCTCACATCCAACTCTTTCACACAGGAGGGGTTTAACATCAGAGCAAGAGCCAGACAAACATAACCTTCATCTGAGATACCACAATTACTGAGCCTGAGAGAGACAGACAGACACATACATTTTATTTTTAAATGACAAGCATAATGCACATTTCTAAACATTTATGAATTGATAAGGAGCGCATTGTTCCAGTTTTTAACTAATACTAGACCCAAAATAGAGGCTTTAAGACTTTTTTATTTCACATGTTCTGGAAAATCTGCTTTTCTCTAGACACATGATAAACCCTACTATGAATTCAGCTACTTTTACAGCAAATTTCGACTATCATTGCCTGTATCTAACAGTATAAAACATGACAAGAAGGACATGTCTAACACCAACCGTAATGTCTGGAGTTTGCAGTGTGGACTAGACAGTCCCTTAGAGAGAAGATGAACTCCAGAATCTCCCAGGTCATTGTGACTCAGGTCCAACTCAAGCACAGAATTTGTTGACTGTAGAAGTGTAGCCACAATTCCACAAGACCTATCTGTGAGGTTACAGTCAGCAAGTCTGCATAACAACATGACAAAAGCGCAATATTTCAGAAGCAGAAAAATACTGATACAGTGCCCCACTATATCAGTATTGTTTAACCTACACAAGCATTTTACTGTGTGTCTTTTGGTACATTTTCTTTGGGACAGAAATGACAACAAAACCCATTCAGTGTTGATCTGGATATGGAAGGTATGAGCAAAACATTCATTACACAGTTATAACACATTATGTGGGGGTAAACAGGCACTTATATCTGTGTAAGGATTCTGTTTATGTTGACTGACACTTGTGATGACTGAGCCTCATCACTGGCAATCATCATCATCATCATCTGAAACTCACTGTGCTTTTCTGCAGTATCTCGCAGCTGGAATCAGTCTCCTACGTCCCTCATCAGATGTGTTGTATTTCGTTAGGTCAAACTCATCCAGAATCTCCTCAGACATCAAAAGCATGTGGGCCAGTGCTGAACAGTGAGCAGGAGAAAACTTCTGTTTGGAGTTCTTTGATGATAACAGTGTCTGAATTTCTTTATGCATGGAATGATCATTCATTTCAAACAAACAATGGAAAAGATTTATGCATCTCTCAGGGGAGAGATCCTCTCTGTTGAGCTTTTTAATGTAATGACATGTTTCTTTAATACCCTTTGAGGTGTTGTATATTTTGTTCAGTAGACCTTGTAGAAGTCTCTGATTGCTCTCCAGAGAGATGCCCATAAGGAAGCGAAGGAAAAGATCCATGTGTCCATTCTTGTCTTCAAAGCCTCATCCACTGCACTTTTAAGTAGCACATGAAGTTGTAGATCTTTAGCTATCAGTCGTGCTGACCATTGTGGTGGAAGAATAGGTGAAGAAGGGGGTTTACCTCTTTGCTCTTCAGTCAGAAAAGATTTCAGTGCATCATACTTCTTAGTCATGTAAGAGTGAAACACATACAGAGCTGCCAGAAACTCCTGGAGGCTCAGATGCACAAAGCAGTAGACCTTCCTCTGGTGAAACACAGGTTCTTCTTTGAAGATTTCAGTACACATGCCAGAGTACACTGAGGCCTCACTGACATCCATGCCACACTCTCTCAGGTCTTCGTCATAAAACATGAGATTTCCATTTTCCAGACTCTTGAAAGCCAGTTCTGCCATTTTCAGTAAAATTTCTTTCTGTGATTCCAGAATTTTCTCTTGATCTTTTTCAGTTCGACTTTGATATTTCTGATTCTTCTTCGTGGTCTGGATGAGCAGGAAGTGTATAAACATCTCTGTCAGTGTTTTGGGAATACATTTGATGTTTTTCTTTCCCAGCATTTCCTGAAGCACAGTGGCTGCAATCCAACAGAAGACTGGAATGTGGCACATGATATAGAGACTCCTGGATGCCTTAATGTGTGAGATGATTCTATCGGACAGACTGTCATCACTGATCCTCTTCCTGAAGTACTCTTCCTTCTGTGGATCACTGAATCCTCGTATTTCTGTAACCTGATCAACATACTGAGCAGAAATTTGGCTAGCTGCTGCTGGTCGTGAAGTTATCCAGACAAGAGCAGAGGGAAGCAGGGTTCCCTTAATGAGGCTCAATACAAGAACATTAATAGACGATGTTGATTGTACATCAGACACCATCATGCTCTGTTGCAAATTCAGGGTTAATCGACTCTCATCCAAACCATCAAAGATGAACACAACCTGACAGTTTTTGTAGTCTTCACCACCATTCAGTTCCTTCAGTTCAGGGTAGAAATCAAGTAGGAGCTTGTGAAGACTATACCGTTCACCCCTGACCAAGTTCAGCTCACGGAGAGGAAGAGGAAACATAAAGTCAATATCTTGATTGGCTACCCCATCTATCCAGTCAAGGATGAACTTCTGCACAGAGACTGTTTTTCCAATGCCAGCAACACCTTTGGTTATCACAGTTCTGGTGTGTTTCTGCTGTCCTGGCAAATGTTTGAAGATGTCATTGCAGTTAATTGGTGTGTCTTCTGTGGTTCGTGTTTTGGATGTTGACTCTAACTGCCAAACTTCATGTTCCTTATTCACCCCTTCACTCTCTCCCTCTGTGATGTAGAGGTCTGTGTAGATCTTATTGAGGAGTATTTCAGCTCCTGGTTTGATGATGCCTTCAGATATGTTCTCAAACCTCCTCTTCAGACTGGCTTTATGATTCTCTTTAACTCTTCTCAGGGCATCATTATCTGGTCAGCATCATGCATGAATAAAAATACATGAAATTATTTAAAAAAAACTTCCCTACACCACATGCAATAAATTAGCAGTGTGAAGTCAATGTGAAATGAAGGATTTAATTATTCAAAAGAGAAAATAGAGAGAGAGGAAATATTGCTTGTCTTAAAAATTAGTGGTAAGATATTTAAGCAAATAATATACATTTTCCTATTTTAGGAATCTAGTGTCTAGAAACTAGACAAATTTGCTTAAAACTAGTCAATATAAGGATGAAAATAAGACAAATGTGCTTGACAATGATACTAAATGGTTGGTGAATGAAAGAAGCAGTTCTGCACACGAGCCTAAGTTAGCTACCAAAGCGTGTAAATTATGAGCAAAACTATATAGCGCAGATGTGGCAACAGCGGAATAATGAATCTGTTAATCCTGCTAAACTCCGCATTGGGGCCTTATTTATCCCCACCTCGAACGTGCAACGTACGTCACGTGTAACGGAAATGTGACATTCGAACCTTGTACTACTTATTACGAATTGTTTCCATGCCAACATGACCACAACAGTGCTCATTCAAGTTTCCATAGTGTAGTGGTTATCACGTTCGCCTAACACGCGAAAGGTCCCCGGTTCGAAACCGGGTGGAAACAGGTGCCTTGTTTTTTGACAGGATTCTAGGGCTCCTCAGATGTCCTATACTCTCTCTCCCATTAACTTGTCTTGAACTGTGTGCTTACACATTACACATGGCATTTATCAACATGTCCTCAGGGGACTGACGTTGCCGTTTCCGTAGTGTAGTGGTTATCACGTTCGCCTCACACGCGAAAGGTCCCCGGTTCGAAACCGGGCGGAAACATTTACTCGGTTTTTCGAGGCAGCGGCCTACCACTTACCCTGACTACCCAATCCGAAATATGTGAGTGAGAAAGGTGAAGAGAAGACTTTAACCATTTTAGTGTGACAGTGAAGTGCTCTCTCAAAAAGTAAAGTGCAGTTGAGCTACTTTTGGTGAAGTTGAATATACTCTATTTTAATGTCAGAGAACAAAGTACAACAGTTCATTCATCTATTCTACATACCCCCTAACACCACTGTATAACTGAGACAGCTGTAGGAAGCCATTACTATCTGAACGGACGCTCACCAAGTTTCTTCTTTGTATAGTTGCTTCCTGCCCTGTCTGTGTGTTCATCATCCAGAGGAGGCTGTAGAGGAGGTTGGGTTCTGCACGTCTCTCCACACTGGGGGCAGGCTTGGTCTCCTGGTGGTCCAGGCTGCTCCAAGTAACTGCTGATGCACTGCCTGCAGAAACTGTGTCCACAGGTGGTGATGATGACTGAGTCTCTCAGTACCTGCTTACATACTTCACACCTGGACTGACCCTGGGTCACATCAGCTCTCAGCTCACTGCAGAGACATCATGTTGACCAAGCACACTTCTTTGACTGATACATATTTTATGTTTTTGCAGAGACAATCATGCACTGTGTGTCTGTGTTTGTGGTGGTGTAAATTTCCGAGAGATAAAGATATCCGATCTATTAATGGAATACATTTGAAAAGCAATGGATGAGAGATGTTGGTTCAAGCTGTACCAACTGGGTCTGAGCATGTTGGACCTGCTAATATTGAGAAATATTAAAACTGGGACTTCAGTGGAGGTTTTATGTAGAGAGGTGATATTGTGTACACATTTGTGCACCCTTGTGAGTGTGTTTGTGCGTGTGTGTGTGTGCGTGTGTGTGTGTGTGTGTGTGTGTGTGTGTGTTTATGTTTGTGTGTGTGTGTGTAAATGGACTAAATATCTCTACATATTATGGACAAATGACAGATATTGTATCACAATAAAGAGAAGAGATGTTTGGTAAATGTAAGTTCAAGCTGTAAGTCATAAGAGCTGGTAACTCACTCTGGTTTGTGCTGCACTGGGTCACTGCTGAAGTTAAAAGGCAGAGGCATGGACTCATCACTCTGCAGAGACACACCGCTGGGCACTGGAGACGGAGGTCTGAGCATGTTGGATCTGCTAATATTGAGAAATATTAAATTTGTAAAATCTGAGACACAAATAGATATTGTCTTAGAGAAGTGATATTGTATTTACATTTGTGCATCAATCTGTGTGTGTGTGAGTGTCTTTGTATTTGTGTGTGTGTGTGTGTGTTTATGTGTGTGTGTGTCTCTGTATGTGTTTGTGTGTGTGTTTGTGTGTGTGTGTGTGTAAATGGACTAAATATCTCTACAAACAATGGACAAATGACAGATATTGTATCACAATAAAGAGAAGAGATGTTTGGTAAATGTAAGTTCAAGCTGTAAGTCATAAGAGCTGGTAACTCACTCTGGTTCGTGCTGCACTGGGTCACTGCTGAAGTTAAAAGGCAGAGGCATGGACTCATCACTCTGCAGAGACACACCGCTGGGCACTGGAGACGGAGGTCTGAGCATGTTGGATCTGCTAATATTGAGAAATATTAAATTTGTAAAATTTAAGACACAAATAGACATTGTCTTAGAGAAGTGATATTGTATTTACATTTGTGCATCAATCTGTGCGCGCGTGTCTGTCTGTGTGTATGTGTTTGTGTGTGTGTGTTTATGTTTGTGTGTGTATATGTGCGTGTGTGTGTGTGTGTTTGTGTTCACACACCAATCCACACTCCTGCATCCCTCTCTAAAAAGCACCTGTTCATCCAGACTGCTGGTGAGAGAAGCCAGTTATGGACCTATTGTACATTAGCACCATCATCCTCTCAATGGCTGACTCTTTAGTTCCACTCATCTACAGTAGCTTACAGAGATTTCGCTCATCTACAGTGGCTTACAGAGATTTCGCTCATCTACAGTGGCTTACAGAGATTTCGCTCATCTACAGTAGCTTACAGAGATTTCGCTCATCTACAGTGGCTTACAGAGATTTCGCTCATCTACAGTGGCTTACAGAGATTTCGCTCATCTACAGTGGCTTACAGAGATTTCGCTCATCTACAGTGGCTTACAGAGATTTCGCTCATTTCTCTCAGTGTCTAGGGCTGGCCAGTGTCAAACTTTATGTCTTCTTTCCTGTGCGTATGGATAGGGATAGGTTGTTCTGCATATATGCAGTACATGTATATCAGAATGTATTGGTTCTTCTCCCAAAGTCAACACATCACACCTGCTCATGTCCTTTGCATTCTTCATATTTTCAATGCTGTGCATATCATCCTCTGGTCCGAGTGTCGTGTGACTTGCGACCTCCTCTCTCTCCTGAGAGATACTCATCCTAGCAGCAGATCTCTACAGATCTAAACAGAAGAATTTTGCATCATTACATAATGAGACAAATGTTGTTAATATATATATATATATATATATATATATATATATATATATATATATACTGTATATTAAACACAATCATGTCATTTGAAAAATTCTGAGCTTTTAGGACTGTGTAATATGGACATAAACCCTTTTTTCACTATTTAACTAGCAAAGATAGCTAACTATCATCAGACTTGCTAAGTTCAGATTTTGTTTACCTGTGGCAACCAACTCACTGGCTAACTTTGTGAGACAATACAACACACCAACATGTCAGACCTGACACACATCCTGAAATGCCTTGACTGTATTGCCATCAGACACCAATTAGCAGGTTTAAGCAGTGTGAATAAGACTCTGGAAAAAGTTTTGAGTGCCTTTATAGCTAGTCCACTAGTTTAACATAAAAAAAACTACTATAATAATGTTGTTTAAAGTATTTGTACTTTGTTACTTCCCGTCTTTGTATTTAGGCAAAATCTTTGCAACAAACCAAGTAGTTACATTTTAAATTGTTCTTATTTTTCAAAAAATTATGATAATATAATTCTTATAATAATCATAATAATAATTGAATTCAGTCACTGTAAAATATATTGCTATGGTAAAAGTAATGAATACGGTATTAATGAAATAACTTACAGTATGTCTTGAGTTTGTTTGTAGTTCTGGAATCTGTTTCCTTGTAGCTCACACACTGCACACACTGCACTGCATGAAGAACTGGCTGAACTTGTATGATTTAAGATGCCCTGATATCATCAAAATTACCGTCATGAAGGTTTAACTCTCTCTTCCCCACAAGTCTCTCTCTTTCTCTCTCATTCTATCTATCTATCTATCTACCTATCTCTGTGTGACTACAAGACTACAATACTATGTTATGATCTTCATATAGGCTGACTTGGTGGCTTGAAACTCCTCAAGATTAATACTTATATTTTAACCACCAAGTCACCCCCATGGATGCGCTGAAGCCTTGGTGGGACATTGAGGTAGCATTATCAGTACCAGTCTGTGGTATTAGGTTTCATGAGGAAGTTTCCCACACAGCAATCAGAATCTCGTCAACTGTTCAAACCAGCCAAACAACCACAGGGGATTTTTAGCATAATTTACATGCAGGATTTCCCTTCAACTGACACTGACATATGAATACCTTATGTTACATTCACAAATTCAAAGCATTTCCAACATAATGGTGATGTAGATTTTTAAAACATTTGTGATATTCTGTTACGATATCATTTAGACTGACACATATCGTTTGAGATATTAAGAACTTAAGACTTAGTAGACCTTAAAATACCTTATAATTTGATTGCTAGCACACAAGTCCTTCTTTGACAATGTTAAATAGGCTGCACACATTGTTTTTCCTAAATCTGAAGTCGTAAATTAAACCAGTCCTCCTGTTCTGCTACCAGGACAACTGGCTAAACTAGGACATCAGTTTCAGACACAATTAGCCTTCTCATATTTACATTCATCTATTAAGCCTGACAAGTCAGGGTAAAAAAAAAAATTGTGAGACACACATAGTACACAGTGAACACACCGTGAGGTAAAGCACACACTAAACTGGAGAGGTGGGCGACCTGCTGCTGTTGAGATCAGTATACAAACAGGTCAAGGTCAGGGTCTGTGTATGTGAGGCAACAGTCATGGATGAGCCCTTACAGAATACAGTATATATGAATCTGTTGTATGCATTTATTTGAAATGTTTTTTTTTTTCTTTGTGTGCGTGTGTGTCTATATTGACACACTTTTCAATGCAGATGCACACTTGTGTGTGTGTGCGTGTGTGTGTGTATGTGTGTGCGTGTGTGTAGGTGAGTGTGTGTGTGTGTGTGTGTGTGTGTGTGTGTGTGTGTGTGTGTCTATATTGACACTAACACTCCTTAATGCAGATGCATACTTGTGTGTGTGTGAGTGTGTGTGTGTGTGTGTGTGCGTGTCTATATTGACACAAATACTCTTCAATGCAGATGCATACTTGTGTGTGTGTGTCTATATTGACACTAACACTCTTCAATGCAGATGCATACGTGTGTGTGTGTGTGTGTGTGTCTATATTCACACTAACACTCTTCAATGCAGATGCATACTTGTGTGTGTGTGTGTGTTTGTGTCTATATTCACACTAACACTCTTCAATGCAGATACATACTTGTGTGTGTGTGTGTGTTTGTGTCTATATTCACACTAACACACTTCAATGCAGATGCATACTTGTGTGTGTGTGTGTGGGGCGGGGGTGGGGGTAGGGGTAGGGGGGTGGGGGGGCGTGTGTGTATATTGACACTAACACTCTTCAATGCAAATGCATACTTGTGTGTATGTGTGTGTGTGCGTGTGTGTGCGTGCCTGACTATATTGACACAAACACTCTTCAATGCAGATACATACTTGTGTGTGTGTGTGTGTTTGTGTCTATATTCACACTAACACACTTCAATGCAGATGCATACTTGTGTGTGTGTGTGTGTGTGTGTGTGTGTGGGGCGGGGGTGGGGCAGGGGTAGGGGGGTGGGGGGGCGTGTGTGTATATTGACACTAACACTCTTCAATGCAAATGCATACTTGTGTGTATGTGTGTGTGTGCGTGTGTGTGCGTGCCTGACTATATTGACACAAACACTCTTCAATGCAGATACATCCTTGTGTGTGTGTGTGTGTGTGTATGTGTGTGTGTGCGTGTGCATTTATATTGACACTAACACTCTTCAATGCAGATGCATGCTTGTTTACAAGTTTATTGCCCATAAGAGTGAACAAATCAATACCTATCTACAGTATATCCATATTTATATCCCTTGTTTTGTTTTTGTTTTTTGCTTTTTTTAGACAATAGTCTATATTTATTATAAAGTTCTTATTTTTACTGACACTTGTTGCTGTCATGTTTGATACATTACAGGTTGCAACAAACTGTTTCATAGAGAGTGAATGCTTTACCCTGACTTCTCAAGCTTAATATATTTTGAAATGTAAGGATAAAAGCTCACACTTCCTGGTACTAACCCTGGGAGCAGGACAAAGATAATAGACAAATAAAAAGAAAAAAGTCCGCTACAGCCAGGTGTTCTTGCTCCCTTTCAATTTTGATAGAAAACACCGTGACGTTTCGGGTCAACGGACCCTTCCTCAGACGTCACCACTGGTTTTGAACCAATGAAAATCTGTGTCAGTGATGTACGAAAGTGTCCTGATTTGACACTGGTTCACCCAGTACCTTTACTGGTTGTGTATCACATGAAATGCAATTATATCTAGAGGCTTTTGCTCAACCAATGAAGACATCTGCGTTACTGGGCAGGTGTGGCAGGTGTGCCACATTTTCTATGCTTTAGTTTATGTGTCCAGGCTAGTATATAAGGGACACAGAGGAATTATAAGACCAAAGCCTAAACCCTGGATAGAGGGGTTGAGTGAATTTGGAGTGAAACTTGTACAACAGGATGAGTCCGTCAGGACAGACTCTGTAGAAGGACAGAATTCCAGCTGTCCAGTCCAGGTACACTCCAATTCGATTGATATGAGCATGGAGGACAGGCATGTCAACACGTTCAATACCGTGTCGGACAGTGTATCTGTTAGGATGGCATTCCAGACTCCAGGACTTGTAGTTACGTCCAAGGAGATTGCTCGCAAACGGCAGTTTCCTATTGATGCTTTTATAGGCCACAGCAATCCCAACCCCATATCCACACCATTCAGCCTCCCAGTAGCAACGTCCAGAAAGAGCCTCTCTACACAACACCTGACACGACCAAGCAAATCTGTCCGGGTGGTTAGGATACGGCTGCTTCATTCTTAAATATGTTACCATTTTACCCCCCGCAAAGAGAGAGAGAGATTTGAATGCTGTGTTTGGGTCCAATGTGAGCTCACAGGCATCTGCAGACAATTGGACAAAGATCCTCATTAGAATATGGGGAGTGACAGGTACCACTCAAACAAACACACAAATAGAACATGCATTTTTGCAAACCAAGTAAGAGTAAATATGTGCACTTCAGTTTTAAGTCATATGAGAATATTCATCAGTTTGTTTAAATTAATTCCTGACTTGCTAAGCAGCATGTGCACATGTGGCAGCATGTCAGACTATTTCAAACCATCTTATTGCAAGGGCAATTTGCTCAATATCTTCATGCAAATCTGCAAGACAACACCAGCATCATCAGAGCACTTTCTCCTTTATCTGTCAATAGACTACTACCAAAATCTGGTCATATATGGGGTATGCGGAGGTACTACTTATAGGCATGTATATGGTCCTGCATATGCGTATATGCCCACATACTGGTATAGTACGTCTACTATGTCTGCATACTTCCCGATACACCATTTTTCAAGAAGTGTCCTTGGTAGTACTGGAGTTCAACTTGTCAGTTTAATCTAATAGAGTAATATTAATTGTAGTTTCTCACAGTATTGCAAACCACTGATACATGCTTTGTAATTTGTCCTATGTGTTAAAGCTGCCTTTAATCTTCAGAGCCAGATAACATTCTCTGTCTGTGCTTCCTGAATGTGCTTCTAGAATACAAGAATACCTTGTGTGCTTCAACTCTATACTGAAAACATGGAAAGAAAGACAAAAAACACAGACTTACATTTCCTCACTCCTGTTCTCAGTCGGATATCTGCGCAGTGGTCAGTACTGTCAAACAAACAAACACACACACAAACACAAACATACACACACACACACATCACTATGTATGCTTGCCAAAAACACATATGAAGATAAGTTGAAAACAAAATAAATTAACAATTTAGTAATAAGGTAGTTTGTAAACCCAAAATGTAAGGACAGTTGTGTCTGAATTAAGCATTTTCTCTTTTTACAGGTTTCTTTCTTTCTCTCTTGTCCACACAGAATAATCTGTATTTTTATTTGATAAGCTACTGTGCCGTTACTGTCTACGTACTTAAGTTTCTCCAGTTTACACTCAGGATCATTCACTTTTTCCCACAACAATGCAAGCCCTGTTTCCCCAGGATGGTTGAAGCTCATGTCCAAGTGCCTCAAGTGGGAGGGGTTTGAAGTTAAACATGAAGCCAGAAAATGACAACTTCTCTCAGAGAGCAAACAACCTGGCAGACTGTGAAGAGAAAGGCAGTTGTCTAAGGAGGTGCAGTCATTGTACAATATAATAATGTTTTGGTCATCCATATCTAAAGTTATCTCTTTCCAAGTGATTACAGAAATTGCAGGTACTGTGAGGAGTTTTGAACTATGCCATCATAATGGGTACTAGTATGCTAGCATGAGGACCAAATGCAACAGTATCTCAAAAAGTCCACCAACCTTAATTTTTCTAGTTTGCAGTGGGGGCTAGACAGTCCAGGACACAGCAACTCCACTCCAGAATCCGTCAGCTCACAGTCACTGAAGTCCAGCTCTTTCAGTGAGTTTGGTGACTGCAGAACACGGGCTACAATCTCACAAGTTTTCCCACTGAGTATATATCCACCTAGTCTGTAAGAGAGTAAAATGCAGAACAGTAGATTAGATTAGATTAGATTCAACTTTACTGTCATTACACATGTATGAATACAGAGTATTGTTGTAGCCTGTCAGCCCATCAGAAAACAGGTTTCATTTCATTTAATTTCATCATACCAAATACCAAGTAGTGAGCTATGTTACATTGATAATGTCAAGTTGGCTAATTAGCAAGCTGCCTTGCATCATAGCTGTGCACTGATATTTTTCCACTTTGTCCAAAATGGAAGCTTGATATCATGATATCAGTCATGGTTTGTTTGATCTGGCAGCAGTGAACTTACTGTTTGAAATGTTTTCAGTTAAATTTTATATTCTATTTTAGATTTTAGCAATGTTTTGTTTGTTTTAGATTTTTGGTTTTTAACGATCTATGGTTCATTACTTCAAGAATCTCTGCTTCAAACTCACTTTGCTGTTTTGAAACACCTCACAGCTGGGATCAGTCTTCGGTGTCCCTCAAACGTTGTGTTGTATTTCTTCATGTCAAACACATCAATTTCCTCCTCAGACATCAGAATCATGTGGGCCAGTGCCGAACAGTGAGCAGGTGACAACTTCTGTGATTTTTTAAGTGATGTCAAGTATTTTTGAACTTCGTTGTACATGGAATGATCATTCATTTCTAATAAACATTGGAAAAGATTGATGCATCTTTCAGGAGAGGCACCTTCTCTGTTGAGGTCCTTAATGTATTGACATGTGTCTCTGATGCTTTTTGAGGTATGGTATATTTGGTTCAGTAGACCTTGTAGAAGTCTCTGATTGTTCTCCAGAGAGATGCCCATAAGGAAGCGTAGGAAAAGATCCAGGTGTCCATTCCTGCTCTTCAAAGCCTCATCCACTGCACTTTTCAGCAACACATGCATATTGTCTTGTGATTGTGGTTGTAATCCGAGACATGCCTGAACAGTTGACAACATAGATGGGTTGGGTTCCTGTCTATATTCTTCATTGAGTAGGGATTCTAGTGGCTGACGGTTCTCAGTCACGTAAGCTTGAAACACAAACATAGCTGCCAGAAATTCCTGGATGCTCAAGTGCACAAAGCAGTAGACCTTCCTCTGGCGAAACACAGATTCTTCCTTGAAGATCTCAGTGCACATGCCAGAATACACTGAGGCTTCTCTGACATCAATGCCACACTCTCTCAGGTCTTCCTCATAGAACATGAGATTGCCAATGTCTAGATTCTTGAAAGCCAGTTCTGCCAGCTTCAGTATCATGGTTCTCTGGGATTCCAAGAGGCTGTGTATTTCTGTGTCCTGACCTCCTTGATATTTTTGATCCTTTCTGGTGGTCTGGATGAGCAAAAAGTGTATGAACATCTCAGTCAGAGTTTTGGGAATGTGTTTGGTACTTTGATTTGTCAGCATCTGCTGAAGCACAGTGGCTGTAATCCAACAGAATACTGGGACATGGCACATGATATGAAGACTCCTTGATGCCTTGATATGTGAGATGATTCTGTTGGCCTGACTCTCATCACTGATTCTCTTTCTGAAGTACTCTTCCTTTTGTGGGTCACTGAATCCTCGTACTTCTGTTACCAGATTGATGCATTGAGCAGGAATTTGACTGGCTGCTGCTGGCCGTGAAGTTATCCAGATGAGAGCACCACTAAAAAGAGTTCCATAAATGAGGCTTGTCATCAGAACATCCACTGATGATGATTGTTTAATATCAGACATCACATTACATTGGATATTGAAAGTTAATCTACTCTCATCCAAACCATCAAAGATGAACACAACCCGACAGTCTTTGTATTCTTCACCATCCCTCAGGTCCTTCAACTCAGGATAAAAATCAAGGAGGAGCTTGTGTAGACTATACTGATCATTTCTGACCAAGTTCAGCTCACGGAAAGGAAGGGGAAACATAAAATCTATATCGTTATTTGCTATCCCATCTGCCCAGTCAAGAATGAATTTCTGCACAGAGACTGTTTTTCCAATGCCAGCAACTCCTTTGGTCATCACAGTTCTGATGTGCTTCTCCTGTCCAGGTAAGGACTTGAAGATGTCATTACAATTGATTGGTGTGTCTTCTGTGGTTTGTGTTCTGGAGGCAAATTCTACTTGCCAAACCTCATGTTCCTTATTCACCCCTTCACTCTCTCCCTCTGTGATGTAGAGCTCTGTGTAGATCTCATTGAGGAGTGTCTCGGCTCCTGGTTTGATGATGCCTTCAGATATGCTCTCAAAGCTCCTCTTCAGCCTTTCTTTATGATTTCGTATAACTCTTCTCAGGACCTCATCTGTTTGACATAAATGGATGGATATGAAAACAAAACAGATTTGTGTTATTTTGATACATACCTAAAGTAGTATTTATTTTATTCATGTACAATGACCTTTCCTTTGACAGGAACAGTGTTACTAGAGATCTAATAGAAGCCTGAATAAATGTGTACTGACCACACTACTTTCTATTCTGTGTTGTGTGCTGTACTGACCACTCTAGATTCTATTCTGTGTGGTCATATATTCGAACTATTGTCTTTGGATAAATTAGACTATGTCATACTAGCCAAAACAAGCAGACATCATTCTATTCAAATTTAAACTGTTACAGTTTCGTGAATTGTTCACATGTTCATGAACATGCTCGACAAACAAACAGAAAGCCAGAATCTCAGGCTGGCAATCTGTCTCTGCACCTTGCCAGATGAACTACATAAAATATTTTTTTTTCAAAGAATACACTTAATATTTTAATAATTCACCCACTTGTGACCCACCTGAATTGTCACTGCAGCTAGAGTTACGGTAGGTTAGAAAGGTACGGTTAGAAACTAACCATAGGGCCTAAGTAGCTGTTCTCCCAAGTTTGGTTGGACCCACTCACATCGCTCTATCCTTGTAGAGAGCAGCTTAGATGTACCCTAGCTGTAGCTTATTGCATGCAGAGGCAGCTTGAAAGACAAACACTGATTCCACCAATCGGCCATACATCAGACTATACATTTTGATGTTATAGGCTGGCTTGTCAGGCTATCTCTTGTCTGCAACATTGTATGGAGTTCCCTGTGCATTATTGTTCCTGACTGTCAGTATGACTTGGTTAACTTCTACTTGTATTTAACTGTATGTGTTTCTCTATGAGCTTCTCGGGTTCATTTTGTCAGTCGCGTTGTCAAATGTTCCAGTATCTGGTACCAGCTGTATGCACTTTCATAAGTTTGTTTTTGTGACCAGCATTTTGGCCTTTTCGCAGTCTTTGTTCCTCTTTGAATTCCCTTGACTGATGTGTTGCAAAGACAGTTTGTAATTACAGCAAAAGCAGTTAGGCTTTTACAGTGTACAAAACAATTTAACATGAAATGCAGAATGAAATGAAATGAAAAGTTGACTCGATTTCTCGGCCACTACAGCATCATCAACATCATCATCATCAACAACAACAATTATACGTCCATCTTTGCTAATTGTATCATTACCTTGTGTCTTCCTTGAACGTGTTACTGTGTGCTCATCATCCAGGAGAGGAGGCAAAGCACTGTCTACAGACCTGTAGTGAGAGCAGAAAAATAATATATATGTGCAGGTCATTATAATTATACCTGTGCATTATATATTATAATAATGAGCATACATTGTATATATGTGTATTTGTATCTGTGTGAGTGTTTTTTGCTTTCCAATCACCATATTCCAATTAGAACAGGTTAAGTGTGTGTGTGTGTGTGTGTGTGTGTGTGTGTGTGTGTGAGAGAGAGAGAGAGAGAGAGAGAGAGAGACTGAAATGTCTCTGTCATGTTTTCCCAACTAAAGGCTGATAACTCACTTTAGTTGTGATAAAACTGGTTCATGACCGAAATTGGGATCAGCACCCTTGGACCAATCACTCTTCATGGACACAAAGCTGGGTTCTGGAGATGGAGGTCTGTGTGTCTGTCGGCTAAAACCATAGAGACATTGAGACATATTTCAAAATGGCTGCCAGTTAAAACATTTACCACTGATGTTAGTGGTAGAGAAATGGGTAAGTTAAAAAACTATGAAATACATGTCTGAAGCAGCTCAAATATGCCTTTCCTAGCCAAACCGCTTTTTCAAAGTCAAAACTACAGTGGGACCTTTCCCCAGTTTGGCAACATTGCTTACTTTAGATATGATGAAACTGGTTCATGACCGAAATTGAGATCAGCACCCTTGGACCAATCACTCTTCATGGACACAAAGCTGGGTTCTGGAGATGGAGGTCTGTGTGTCTGTCGGCTAAAACCATAGAGACATTGAGACATATTTCAAAATGGCTGCCAGTTAAAACATTTACCACTGATGTTAGTGGTAGAGAAATGGGTAAGTTAAAAAACTATTAAATACATGTCTGAAGCAGCTCAAATATGCTTTTCCTAGCCAAACCGCTTTTTCAAAGTCAAAACTACAGTGGGACCTTTCCCCAGTTTGGCAACATTGCTTACTTTAGATATGATGAAACTGGTTCATGACTGAAACTTGGAACAGAATCCTTCGACCAATCACTCTTCATGGACACAAAGCTGGGTCCTGGAGATGGAGGTCTGTGTGTCTGTTGGCTGAAACACAGAGAGATACAGGAACACTTGTCAGAATCATTAAATTTCATGCGTCAGTGATGCTGGCTGGACCCTGGAGAAACTGTACTACATTTATTTTGATGTAATGAACAAAACTTCTTTTGTTTTTCATGTTTTCCAACTCACGTAATTAGAATCATAATTGGCAATCAGAAAAATGGTTCAACTGGTTAAGATGCAACATCCCAGATAGCAAGAGACAGGGCAGGTAGCATTCTTGCCCAGGTCGACAGTGAACTGCAAGTTTTGCTATAAGAGACAGCCAATATTGTTTATATGACCACATACTGTGATTTAGAGCGTTGTGATCCACTCCTGTGGGTGGGACGATCAGTCATGGACTTTGCACTCTTTGCAGATGCACAGCTGGACTCTGCTCTGGTATTCTTTGAGCTGTAGTCAAGTGAAATATGTCCAAAAAATATGGCTGTAAGCATCAATGTGGGGGTCTAGCAGCAATGGTAGGGTCCTCAATGGTCCCCAGATTTGTCTGTCCTCAGAATTAGGTCATGAGTCCATGTACCAAATTTTTTTTTTTTTTTTTTTGAGATATAAGCCATTTTCACAAATTATAGCACCCTCAGTGGTCAAAGGTCATATCAAGTTTGAAGTTGGTATGTCAAAGTGTTCCTGAGACATGACCTGACTTCCTGTTTGGTGGCTTTGCAAAGCCAGTTGAAAGCTTTGAGGGGTGAACACTTTGGGATGTCAAAATGGCTATAAGTAGAGATTATGGGGAATGGACAGAAGGACCGTCTAATTTTCAATAAGATTGGGCAAAATTTGCAATCTTACAATAAAAAATAGTACCCCCTAGAGGTCAAAGGTCACCATATTTTTGTTCCTTCCTCAGAATGTGATGATGAGTCCATGTATCAAATTTGGTTTCAACACATGCAAAATGGCTATAAGTATTTTTTGTGAAGAATGGTCTGAAGACTATGTGTGCCGATTTTCGTGACAATTTGACAAAATTTGAAACTGCTGAAAATGTAGTTTCACTTTCAACAATATCCAGAATGGCAGAAAATCCAATATGGTGGAAGTTGACATCACAGGGTGAAACAACCTTTTTCATAAATAGAGCCACCTTCAATTCGTTGTCCCATCATATGAGTCAAAAGAAATTCCTTTAAATCATATTACAGTAAATTTATTCATATTACCTTAAAGCTTCATTTGCATTAGCATCACTGATGTAAAAGAAAAAAAAAAAAACTTTATCCAATTGCTAAGTCATGTTTTTTTTTTTTTTTTTTGGTTACAAAAGCTTTACATGCCATAACAGTCACTAGAAATGAAAAAAAGAAACCTAATGGTGTGTAGATTAATGCATATCTCACTCCTCACTCACCCTTCAGACTTTGATCTGGAAATCTTATGCTGTTCTCCATCCCCCTCCCTGTTGCAGGATTCACTCATCACAGTAGCATGGGAGACTCCCTCTAAACCTATGCAAGGTAAAACAAACAAGCAAACAAACAAACAAGTATTATAAGATCATTTGCAAATGTGCGCACTATGATACATGTCCTTCCGCCTGCAGGAAATGACAGTGTGGTTAATCTGTGACAAGAAAATCAACCCCAGTGATAATGTCAAAGGCAAAGCGTCTGAAGTTAGCATGCTAGTAGCAAGTAGTAACAAGTTGGCTTGTCTGGTACGTCACTCCCTGCCACGTGTGGTCATTGTAAACCAATGCAAATGAATGCAGAGCTTCAGTCAACACTCAAGTAACTCAAAACTGAAAGTATTTCTTAGCAGGTTTGAATAATCTTTGAATCTTATAACCTTTCTGTTTTTCACATACACATTTGATGCAGGGCAGGCTGTGTTGAGCACTGAACTATGAACTCACATATAACTGATGACTTGTTCTATTAGCTTGGTTTTGGAGAGCACAGATCTCAGCACCTCTGTCTAAAGAACTGGTTGGACTTGTTCAAACAACAGTGTAAAAGTCATGTGATCTTACTGCATTTTTTTTTTAACTTTATATGTCAATGCAGTCTTCTTGTTACAGTGTATGCCAATGAATCTCTCCACAGTCTTACAAAAAAGAGACAGAAAACATGACCATGTGCAAAAAGCGATGTTGACTGACATTTGCAAATAAGTGAACACAAACACCATGAACACAAATTCATACAAAGGCTCATGTGTGGCTAAGTTTTGGTAAACCAGAGACAGCCAGGCTGCAGTGATGATTTCTCCACATTAATCTGGAGTACTGGAGTGAAAGGAGCATGGATGCCTCTAAGGCATTGTCAGTCAGCACCGTACAAGTATGCTTCAAACACGTCATGAGCCATGATCATCCCCATTTACAATCCCCCATTGAAAATTCAACTTCGTTAGTGTTTGCGAAACAAAACTATTATGATTAAATTATAATCCCAAATAGATAACAACTGAAAGGTTATGAACATTAGTTATGCTTATTACATTATGGACATTAGATATTTGAAATGTTACATACCACACGTATTTTAAAGTGTTTATGATTTTAATCCATTTCCTGGTTGCTGAGATGCTCCCTACACTATCCAGAGATCTGGCTGGACTGGTTCAGCCACTGATCTAGCCATGAATGTCTAACTCCGCCCCACTCACTCTCTCTTACACAGTTAGCCGTCTCTGGTACATTGATTAAAATAAAGCTGATAATTAACGGCTCTTCCTCGCCATGTTTGTTACCAAAATCATTGCCTCTTAACTATCACATTAACAAAAAGGAAAGAATCATCACACCTAAAGAGTCTGTATCAATTTATTTATTCTATCAAGTTGTAACAAAAAAGAAAGCACAGTGAACACATCTTCCATGGAAGCCATGGGATATTCATACTTTAACCAAAGACATTTATTGGTTGTGAACTATAGAAGCCAGACCCATACTGTATAAAAGCAGGCCTGAGCCAATCTCATCTTGATTGGTGTGAGTTGGGTGCCCAGCTTATTACAAATGAACTGACACAGACCCAGTTGGGGGAGAAGCGGAGGAGATTCCATCAGAGAATCCAGGAGACAGAGAATGAGCCGCAGGAGCTGAGGAAGGCTGTGGAGTCTCTCAAGGTGAGTAGTGACGGAACACCACAGGAGAGAACAGCCGGCTGCCATGTTGGAAATTAGTTAGATTCAGGTCTCTCCTCCAGATTTCTGTTTTAAAGGCCTGTGGCTCCCCAGCCCTAACCGGAGCAGTTGGCTGCCTGCTATAGTAACACCCGGGGAGCAGTGAGGGGTTAAGTGCCCTTGCTCAGGGGTACTTCAGCCATATAAGCCATATAAACCATATTCAGCCAGATAAACCCTTCAGTTAAGCCCGAAGCCTTAACCAGTAGGCCATGGCTGCCCCCTGCCATGTTAGTGTGTACTGGGTAGTGTGTGCTGGGGCTCTTTCTGTTCTCTTCAGGAGGCAGGACCGAGGAGAGACATCGTACACATGTGAAGTCGACATCCTTAACTCACTAGTCCTTTCAGGAGAACTTTTCTCAACACATCTCACTCCCTGTCATATTATAGTTTCATTCCTCCTACATGCTCTGTTGAATACACTGTCAACAGTTTATAAAATGAAGAGATCTAATGAAGAGTTTTAAATCCATTAGTGTTGAGTTTACAGAAATACATTTATATAATTTTGATAAACGTTATCATCCAACTCCAATTGAATTGTTTTGGCTTGATTTGTTTTACTTGATTCATTCAAATTGAAGTTTGCATTGATGCATTCAAATTGCAGCTTGATAGAGATTACTTGGAAATTACAATAAAAACTTAATTTTTAAATATTTCTGAAAATGGATTTAGACGGTTCTTTTCAAATATTATTTCACATAAAATACAGATCTTTTCTCAATTTATTGCAACATTGTATTCATGTCAATTTTCATTACTTTTACATTTATTCATTTAGTAGACGCTTTTATCCAAAGCAACTTACATTTGTCAACTATCAATTACATCATGGTCAGTTTCCCCTAGATTATTAGTTATGCAAATTCATTCCTGTACATTTAGTAACATTGTCATAAATTTCATATCTAGGGAAATCCTGGCATATAAAAGTTTTATAGGCCGCTGTTTTATTTTGAATTAATATATCGCTTCTATATTCCGATGGACTGAATGCAGGTTCTTAAATATGGGCTTGTGGGCTCATGTGACCTGGCAAAGGCAGGCTGATGAGTCAACATACGTAATCCTAAACCCTGGGTAGAGGGGCTCAGTGAATGTGGAGTAGAATGTGTGCAGGTGGGTGAGTGTGTCAGAGGAGACGCTATAGAAGGACAGAGTGCCGGCCGGCCAGTCCAGGTACACTCCTACTCTTCTGGAGCCGGAGGAGGGAGCAGGTATCATAGTGCGGTCATCATTGTGCCAGGCAGAGTAATTGTCAGGAGAGCAGTCCAGAGTCCAGGACTTGTCATTGCGTCCTACCAAACTGTCATTATTACGCAATTTCCTCTTCATGCTTTTACAGGCCACAGCTATACGAGCTCCATCCCCACTCCACTCAGCCTCCCAGTAGCAGCGTCCAGACAGACCCTCACTACACAACACCTGAAGCCAGTCATCAAATCTCTCTGGGTGGTCAGGATACGGCTGCTCCTCACTTACACATGTCGCCCTTTTGTTGTCTTCAGACAGGTAGAGTTTGTTGTTGGCAGTGTTTGGGTTCAGTGTGACCTCGCAGGCATCTATAGACCAGAGAGGAGTAAGAGCTGCTTTAACACATTTCATAACACCCCCCCACCCACACACACACACACGCACACACATACACACACACGCACACACACACGCACACACACACACGCACACGCACACACACACACACATGCACACACACGCACACACACACACACACACATACGTACACACACACACACACACACACACACGCACACACACACACACACACACACACATAATCAAGTGCAAGCCATGCTGAAGGCACCTCATCGACTACTGTAGATTTCTATTACACCTGTGGACTTACATTTCTGCACACCTGGTCTGAGTCTGATTTCTGCACAGTGGTCCATACTGAGAAAAAGAAGAAAGAGAAAGAGAGAGAGAAAGAGAAAGAGAAAGAGAGAGAGAGATGACTAACTCACATTTAGTAAGCATCAAGAATACAATCAACTCATGAATTAAAATAACACTTGAAGCTATTGCTATACATACTGGGATACCAAAAGTGACCTCAATGCACAGTTCTAATAGGTTTTAAAATCTAGTTTATAATGACTGAAAATGTATTGTATGAGCAAGATGATCTTAACATACACAAGTGTCTCCAGTTTACAGACAGGATCCTTCAGTCTAGCAGATAACAGCTTCACTCCTGATTCTCCAGGATGATTGAAGCTCAAATCCAAATATTTCAGATGGGAGGGGTTTGAAGTCAGAGCTGAAGCAAGACACATATAACCCTTCTCTGAGATGAGACAACCAGACAGCCTAAGTGGGAGACAGAAAGTGAGGGAAGAGGGCAAGAGACAGTGAGAGAGATGCAACTCTGTTACTGTAAAGATGTCATACATTTGTGTGGAATAATAATAATATTTTTTTTTGTCACTGTCAGGTCCGCATCGGATCTGGTCACGGCCACGCCCCCTCCCTCAACGTCACGGTCTCACAGCTTGTCTCTTTGCATTCACCTACTCGAGCACGATCACCTTCACCTGAGTTCTAATTGGTGTCACCTGGTCTCCACCCTACTTAAGCCTCCCTCCTGCTTCACATGGTGTCTGGTCTCGTCGATGTCCCCTAGGATTTCCTACGTGTCAGTGTGTTTTCTCCGTCTCCCGCGATCTCCCGTTGTTTGCCCCGCGAGCCTTAGACTCCCCAGTCGATATTGTGATTCCCTGTGTTTTCTAGTGATTTGTTTAATTATCTTGTGTCTCGTTTGCTTTACCTCCTGTGTGTTTAGTTAATACGAACTTCTGAGCGTTACACTTTGATTTCCTCCGTTATAGTAACGGACGCGACTTTCGTTCTCCCTCTGTTTGTTTGTTTTAATAAAACTTCTTATTTCCACTTCCGCCTCCGCCTGTCTGTGTCTGACAGTCACATCCTTAACACGAATAAAATGCCATGGTATGGTTTGATAGGACTGATTGCATGGAATTTGAGTATTAGCTTTTTTTGACTGTAGAACTTAAGGCTAGTTCAGACTGAAGATTCACAACGAGACAAGGCCATTTTAGACAGGAGTTGCGTGGCAGTGTGAATCAAACATTTCGTGTTGCTACAAGCAGTTTCAAGCCGTCGCTAAAGATTCAACATGTCAAATTACAGTTTCAAGGTTTTAGAATGCTTTCAGCTCACAGCTTTTATGTGATGTCAATCAATCTAGCAGAGATGTCAAGGCAGAGTTTTGGTCAATGGAGATGGAGAGAAATGCTTATTAGCTCCTTGCAATGAAACAGCAGTGTCTGCTAAACTTCAGTCATAATGGATATGCTTCATAAGTCACAAAAGCATAATTTTTGGACAGTGTGTCATTTAACTAAACGAGGTAACTTTGTTTGCTCACTAGCCAGCTTGCTAGTTTATCTGGACATTGTTATGGTCCCATTGTGAGTTGTTGCTATCTGGACATTGTTATGATTCCATTGCGAGTTGTTGCTGTTTTTAGACAGAACGTCTCAGCAAGTTGCTGGTTTTTAGAATTAGAATTTAGAAGCTGGTTGTAAATCTTTGGCTTGAGCTGGCCTTTACTTAAAAAATGTTTCACATAATCTTTCATATCATACAAACACCAAGGCATTTTACTGGTGCTACGAATGTGACAAAAAGTCAGTTTTTTGTGGAATTGCCCGTATATATATATTTTTTGGCACTACTGGCAGCAATTATGTATAATGTATAAGTCATGCAAATTAATAGGAAACATTATTTATATTATACCAGTGGCCATGAGTTATTGTATGGTACAGTACTAATGTGCTAACATGTGTAGGTTTTCTAAACAGAATTTCCTTAAATATAAAACTAAAAAACTAGGATCATATATTTACAAAAAATGAAGACAAAACACCAACCTTAATGTTTGCAGTTTACAATTAGGATTAGCTAATTCCTTTGAGAGAATTTGGACTCCA
Source organism: Tenualosa ilisha (assembly GCA_015244755.2). Classification (NCBI taxonomy): domain Eukaryota; kingdom Metazoa; phylum Chordata; class Actinopteri; order Clupeiformes; family Clupeidae; genus Tenualosa; species Tenualosa ilisha. The sequence goes on from PYXC01000229.1 coordinate 211,549, forward strand.
GAGTCTCCAATGTCATTGTGGCTCATGTCAAGCTCTATTAGGTAGTTCGCTGACTGTAGGACACAGACCACCATCGAGCAGGAATCATCACTAAGTTGACAGTCACCAAGGCTGTAACACAAAGTATGTCGAATTAAACTTGGGAGGAAAGATGGTTATGTAGCTTGGTGTTTATTGCACAGGAAATTGCAGGACAGCTATCTCAGCACATACATCCTGACATGAGAATGTCCCAAGATAAGAAAGAAAAACAATATAAATACTATTTAAATCTGTTCAATGATAGACAGCATATGATAATAAGCAGAGCTATAAAATAGCTATAGAAAGTAACAAAAGGTTGCAATACAACAGTGAATTAAATAGCACCTATGTATGTTAATTTATTTGAAATGTTTCGTTTTTCTGAGACAGCACTAATTACAATCAGCCCTGTGCTAGATGCTATATTGGGGGTTTATTTGTTTTGTTTTGATTTTTTTTGTTTTTTTACAGCACAGATAGGGGACAGACAGTTTGATATGTCTGAAGAACAATTTGCTGAAATAAGTATTAGGACAGAAAATGAATAGGACAGTAGCTGTGCTGTATTGCTCATATGATATATAAAGTCAACTTAATGAAATGAACTAACCTCAATACTTGCAGAGGAATGTGTGAATTTATAAGTGCAGCAGAAATAATCTTAACTCCAGAATCTCCAATGGGATTGCAGCTCAGGTCCAGGTGTATCAAGGAGTTAGCAGACTGCAGAGCTCTCTTCACTGTTTCACAGGACATCTTGTTGAGTTTACACCCAACAAGTCTAGTAAACAGCAAGAGAAGTCACATTTTTTACACTTTTTTTTAATACTGCAAACATTTGTAACCACAGATACAAGTACAGTACAGTACACAGTACAAACTACACCATGTTTAATTCAATCCACTGGGTTAACCAACAAATTTCATATATTGAGCTTCACACTGTGGACATTTGTGGGGTGTATTACATTTATCTGAGAGGGACAATCCTTTAATACTTCAAATGTATGTAATCTGATTCTGAAGTGACAAATATAAATGAATAAAGAAGAAGAATTCAAATAAAAAGATGTGATTGGCTTTCCAGTTTACAATCAAATGGCTTTCAATGAACGTGCCCAGGGCGCTTGGCCACATACATCCAAAAAGCTATTTTTAAAACACTAAGATGGCTCGACATACCATTATGTGTCTTTACAATTTTTAAAATAGAATATATTTAACTTTAATTTATCAAAAATAAACCTAAGTGGCTGGGTACTGAAATGGTCCTTTTGGATAAATGGCGCCCTCTTTAGCAACCACAACTGAACTACAATTGCATTGAGCTATTTGACATCACGTGTAGGCTTTGATCTAATTCACCCATGTTTTAGTGGCTATTTCTAAATTCATGATTTCCATATAAAGGAGAGCACAACTATGTCTCATGTTCATGACAGCTCTTTGGCCATGCATAACCTCTCCTAATTCATCAAAGACAAGGCAAAAGTGGTTTTCAATTCTATGTCTCCTCAACATACATCAGCTTCAAATGGAGAAACAGAAACTCACAGTGCTTTTCTGCAGCACCTCAGGGCTGGGATCAGTCTTCTGCGTCCCTCATCTGATATGTTGTATTTCTTCAGGTCAAACTCATCCATCACCTTCTCAGAAATCAAAAGCAAGTGGGCCAGTGCTGAGCAGTGAGCAGGAGACAATTTCTGTTTGAAGCTGTTAGGTGAATCGAGGAACTGCACGACTTCTTCGTGTATGGAATTATCATTCACTTCAGACAAACACTCTAAAAGACTGATGCATCTTTCAGGAGAGAGATTCTCCTTGTTGAGCTCCTTAATATACTGACAGATTTTCTTGATACTGTCTGAGCTGTTGTGTATGTGGGTCAGTAGACCTTGCAGAAGTCTTTGATTGTTCTCCAGTAATATGCCCATAAGAAAGCGAAGGAAAAGATCCAAGTGTCCAGTCTTACTTTCCAAAACCTTGGATACCACCAACTTTAGTGAGTCTTCCCAGCAGAAAAACGTACCCAAGTTCTCCGTCTGACAGCTGTAACAGACAAAGACATAAAACGCTGCCAGAAACTCCTGTATACTCAGATGCACAAAGCAATAAACCTTCTTGTGGTGAAACACTGATTCTTCTTTAAAAATCTCAGTGCACATGCCAGAGTACACTGAGGCTTGACAAACATCAATACCACTCTCTTTTAGGTCTTCCTCATAAAACATGACATTGCCGTTATGTAGATTTTTGAAAGCCAATTTTGCCAACTTCATTGTAACACTATATGATTCCTGGGGCTGTTCTTTATTTTTCTGTTTACCACTTTTATACTTCTGATCTTTTCTGATAGTCTGGATGAGTAAAAAGTGTATGAACATCTCAGTCAGAGTTCTGGGGATTTCCTGGGTGTTGTCCTGTTGGAGCATTTGCTTAAGTACAGTGGCTGCAATCCAACAGAAGACTGGAATGTGGCACATGATGTGGAGACTCCTGCATGCCTTAATGTGTGAGATGATTTTGTTGGCCTGACTTTCATTACGGATTCTCTTCCTGAAATACTTTTCCTTTTGTGTGTCATTGAACCCTCGCACTTCTGTTACCTGATCAATGTACTGAGCAGGAATTTGAGTGGCTGCTGCTGGCCGTGAGGTTATCCAGATGAACGCAGAAGGAAGGAGCTCTCCCTGAATGAGGCTCGTCATCAGAACATCCAATGATGATGTTATATTCACATCAGACAATAAGACATTCTGTTGGAAATTCAGTGGTAATCGACTTTCATCCAACCCATCAAAGATGAAAACAATCTGACAGTCTTTGTATTCTTCACCATCCAGCTCCCTCAGCTCAGGGTGGAAGTCTAGCAGGAGCCTGTGAAGACTATACTGATTGCCCCTGACCAAATTCAGCTCACGGAAAGAAAGCGGAAACATGAAATCTACATCCTGATTGGCTGCCCCATCTGTCCAATCAAGAATGAACTTTTGCACTGAGATTGTTTTACCAATACCAGCAACACCTTTAGTCATCACAGTTCTGATGTGCTTGTCCTGTCCAGGTAAGGGCTTGAAGATGTCATTGCAGTCGATTGGTGTGTCTTCTGTGGTTTGTGCTCTGGATGCCAATTCTACCTGCCAAACCTCATGTTCCTTATTCACCCCTTCACTCTCTCCCTCTGTGATGTAGAGCTCTGTGTAGATCTTGTTGAGGAGTGTCTCAGCTCCTGGTTTCATGATGCCTTCAGATATGCTCTCAAATCTCCTCTTCAGACTGGCTTTATGATTGTGCATAACGCTTTTCAGGACCCCATCACCTGCGCATAATTCACAAAAATTCAAGAATGTAACCTATTAATATTACGTTCATGAAAGTATTTTAATGTGTTATGATTAACAATCAAACAAGCAAAAGAATGACACTTGACATCAGACAATGAATCAGAAAAGCAATGTAATATGTGGTGCTATAAAGATCTTTTGTGCAATACTTTTATTTTCAAAATAACCTGTAAACAGCAACAGAATATGAAGAAGCAACTGAAACGCCTAAGCAACGCATTGTCCAGATATCCATGGAGGTTAGGGTGAGAATTATCAAGTGTGAGTGAATACAAAGCTTCATTCAAGCCAACTCAAAGCCAAAAATATTCCACAAGAACTATACTTTAGCTGCTTCAACATGTGGTTGGATGATTTAAATGAGACGTTCATCTGTGTTTTAGAATTTGCATAGCCTGGCCATGCCTTCCTATGTACTTCCACTCAATAATCATCTCCCTACAGTTCTAGTCTGGATTTGATCCCATTAAGCTTGTGGCATTTTTACCAGGTCCAATCAGCAAACAGAGGGAGGCATTGTGAATGGAGAGCTAGGATGCTATCAAGCTGTCAAGGGCTAATCCAATGTTTTTTTTTTTTCAAATTAAACACCTTCAGCACGTAATGGTTTCTCACTATCGAATGGCCAGACCCTCTGTATGAAACAAAGTGTAGATTGAGGGGCTGGTTTTATTACCAGCTTAGAAGCTGCATGGACAGGGGGTCATCTTACATAAACTATAGGAAACTGATCATCACAATTTGAAAAAGAGCAATGGCAAGTCTGTTGCCATAGTTTCCACTGAATATGCAAAGGGAAACAGAAGGAAACCCTTGCTGCTATTAATACCTGTGACTGGTGTGCTGCAGTCTTCTGAAGGAGGTTTGCTTCTGGGTTTTTTTCCACACTGAGGACAGGCTTGGTCTCCTGGTGGTCCAGGCTGCTCCCAGTAGCTGCTGATGCACTGCCTGCAGAAACTGTGTCCACAGGTGGTGGTGATGACTGGGTCCCTCAGTACCTGTTCACACATGCCACATTTGGACTGATCCTGAGTCAGATCAGTCCTCACAGCGCTGCGTAGAAATGGAGGTTAACAAGAGTTTGAGGTCAACCCATATGGCGTTTGACCACTGAATCACTTTTGATACTGACATTGTAGTTGAATACTCAAACACTGAACATATCCACTGCACACCTGGACCGATCCTGGGTCAGATCAGCCCTCACATCACACAAAGCACAAAGATAAGAAATACTGGAGTACATAGTATGGTCATGCAGAATAAGGTATTAATAAGTGACTAACAAATGGCTAGTATGTTACTAATTTGCATGTTAAAAAGCTGCTAGTTAATGATGAATATATGTACCCTAATCTAAAGTGTTACTGAAAAGATTATTAACTGATTATACTGACATCAGACTATCAGAATCAATATATATATATATATATATATATATATAAAGTTCTTTCAAATATCAGTCAGTAACTAAAATGCTTCACTGTCAGTAACAAGTGCTTGTGTGTGTGTGTGTTTCTTCCAAGAAAGAATTTGATATTCTGTCAGTTAATTACACCACTTTAACACAGTTACCAAAAGTGTTACCGAAAAGATAATTAACTTATGTATATTATCAGAATCAATAGATCTATTTAAAAAACTTGAAATATCAATTTCTTTCAAATATCAGTCAGTAACTAAAATAATTCACCGTCAGTAACAAGTCACATAAAAATAACTAAATGTTGAAAAATCTCACTTGTGGCCTGATGGAGTTGGTTCACTGCTGAAATTGGGGAGATCAGCCTTGGACATGTTAGTCTTCATGGATACACAGCTGGGAACTGGAGATGGTGGTCTGAATGATTGAGTCAAAACACACTGAAACAGGAAACTAACTGATGTGTTTATCTGAGTCAATTTATTAGATCAATCATCTGGAAATGGTTTGAATTATACAATATGTGTGTGTGTGTGCATGCGTGCTTGTGTGTGTGTGTGTGTGTTTCTACCAAGAAAGAATTAGATATTCTGCCAACTAATTACACCACTTTAACAGTTACCGAAAGCGTTACCAAAAAATGTATTAACTGAAAGTGTTATCGAAAAGATTATTAACTGATGTACATTATCAGAATCAATAGATTTATTAAAAAAAAACTTGAAATATCAAATTCTTTCAAATATCAGTCAGTAACTAAAATGCTTCACCGTCAGTAACAAGTCAAAAATAAAAACAACTAAATGTTGAAAAATCTCACCTGTGGCCTGATGCAGTTGGTTCACTGCTGAAATTGGGGAGATCAGCCTTGGACATTTCAGTCTTCATGGATACACAGCTGGGAACTGGAGATGGTGGTCTGAATGATTGAGATCAAAACACACTGAAACAGGAAACTAGCTGATGTGTTTATCTGAGTCAATTTATTAGATCGGTCATCTGGAAATGATTTGAATTATACAATATGTGTGTGCATGCAAGCGTGCTTGTGTGTGTGTGTTTCTTCCAAGAAAGAATTTGATATTCTGTCAGTTAATTACACCACTTTAACACAGTTACCAAAAGTGTTACCGAAAAGATAATTAACTTATGTATATTATCAGAATCAATAGATCTATTTAAAAAACTTGAAAAATCAATTTCTTTCAAATATCAGTAACTAAAATACTTCACTGTCAGTAACAAGACACATAATAACAACTAAATGTTGAAAAAACTCACTTGTGGCCTGATGGAGTTGGTTCACTGCTGAAATTGGGGAGATCAGCCTTGGACATGTCAGTCTTCATGGATACACAGCTGGGAACTGGAGATGGTGGTCTGAATGATTGAGATCAAAACACTGAAACAGGAAACTAACTGATGTGTTTATCTGAGTCAATTTATTAGATCGGTCATCTGGAGATGGTTTGAATTATACAATATGTATGTGTGCGTGCATGCGTGCTTGTGTGTGTGTGTTTCTTCCGAGAAAGAATTAGATATTCTGTCAACTAATTACACCACATTAACAGTTACTGAAAGTGTTACCGAAAAGATTATTAACTGATGTACATTATCAGAATCAATAGATCTATTTTAAAAAAAAACTTGAAATATCAATTTCTTTCAAATATCAGTAACTAAAATACTTCACTGTCAGTAACAAGACACATAATAACAACTAAATGTTGAAAAAACTCACTTGTGGCCTGATGGAGTTGGTTCACTGCTGAAATTGGGGAGATCAGCCTTGGACATGTCAGTCTTCATGGATACACAGCTGGGAACTGGAGATGGTGGTCTGAATGATTGAGTCAAAACACACTGAAACAGGAAACTAACTGATGTGTTTATCTAAGTCAATTTATTAGATCAATCATCTGGAAATGGTTTGAATTATACAATATGTGTGTGTGTGTACATGCGTGCTTGTGTGTGTGTGTGTGTGTGTGTGTGTGTGTGTGTGTTTCTACCAAGAAAGAATTAGATATTCTGCCAACTAATTACACCACTTTAACAGTTACTGAAAGCGTTACCAAAAAATGTATTAACTGAAAGTGTTATCGAAAAGATTATTAACTGATGTACATTATCAGAATCAATAGATTTATTTAAAAAAAAACTTTTATATATCAAATTCTTTCAAATATCAGTCAGTAACTAAAATGCTTCACCATCAGTAACAAGTCACATAAAAATAACTAAATGTTAAAAACACTCACTTGTGGCCTGATGGAGTTGGTTCACTGCTGAAATTGGGGAGATCAGCCTTGGACATGTCAGTCTTCATGGATACACAGCTGGGAACTGGAGATGGTGGTCTGAATGATTGAGTCAAAAACACACTGAAACAGGAAACTAACTGATGTGTTTATCTGAGTCAATTTATTAGATCAATCATCTGGAAATGGTTTGAATTATACAATATGTGTGTGCAAGCGTGCGTGCCTGCATGCATGCATGTGTTTCTTCCAAGAAAGAATTCGATATTCTGTCAGCTAATTCAACCACACAGTTTTGGAGTGACTGAAACATAACCCAGGATAAGCACTGTCAGCAGGGCTAACTTTACGACACATCCAGCTGTTTGATACAGAACCTGATAGGCCACATGAAAAAAAAAACATGGACATTCACATTTTTAAATAATTTAATAAAATTAAAATTGCAAAGATTTTCCCATTTTACATTACAAAAAAAATCTCTTACCCTTGTGTATTTGAATATATTTGCAGAAGCCTAGAAACCTTGGAGGGTAAAAAAAATTGCCGTATTTTCACGAGGTCTCGCTGATAACACTCAGTGCTTGTTTAGGTGATGCACATAGCCTCAATCGCATCACCTGCCTTTCCTTACCGCAGCAGTGTGATTCCACAGTGTGTTGATATTGTGTAAAGTAATAATATTGTATAATATGTGTGTGTGTGTGTGTGTGTGTGTGTGTGTGTGACAGAGAGAGAGAGTGAGTGAGTGGGTAAATTCATGCTTCCTGTACTCACCCTGCAGTGGTTTGTGTTGACGCTTTGTTCATGTTCACAGGATCAGGATCAGGCTTGTCTCCTCTAGAGCCACATAGCTGTGCATTGCAGGCTCGTGTCAACTCCTGTCAATAAACATTTACATAATAATAGTCTAATGTTATTTACATAATAATAGTCTAATATTATTTACAGAATAATAGTCTAATTTCATTTACATAATAATAGCCTAATATTATTTACATAATAATAGTCTAATGTTATTTACATAATAATAGTCTAACATCATTTATATTAACACTTTTTAACAATTTAATATCAGAGGGTATAACATGCACTCAAAAACACATTCTTAAAAGACACTTAATGGAAACTCAAGACACTTTTTTGGGACATTTGTTGCATTGCCTAATTGCTCAAAAATGCAATTGTACTTGGTTTGGTCCTGTGAACGACTGATTAGGTACAAATCCATAGAAACAACAACTGTGTAAGCACCCCTTTAAATTCTATCAGTAATATCTACTGTCTTGTTGCCAGAAAAGCTTTGATTGACAGAAATCAACTTTGATTGAAGGTCACCTGTGCTTCAGAGAAATTAAGGGGAGGGCAAGAGAAGGACAAAAAGAAAAAAGAGAAGGTAACTGAGATCTGTCACTTTGAATAATTAAGGATGAAAAGGGTTTCATGTTTAGTTCCTGTTTGCATGGGGCCTCTAAAGTATTTTGAAATGGTCCTATCTGAACTAGCAGCATGGTGACGTGAAATGATCATATCTGTGTGCACTAGAAGTTTGTTGCTAAGATGTGGCGTTGGCTAAATGATGTCCTACTGAGATCAAAACTGTAAGATAGCCAACAGCTCCAGAACGACTTGAGGTTGAATTCCCAGAAAATATGGCCTTGCAGGGCTCATGCGGGTTTTTTTTTTCAGGTAGTGTGGGCTCTGGCCAGTCCACACCACACCTAAACGGGCTTGTGCTTATCACGTGCTGTCGGTTGGCAGAACCACACTTGCAGCTAACCCTACAGAAAGGCAATACAGGGCCTACACGTCTTAGACCTGGACCTGTTGCCGGACGGCGCGCTAATTCGCACACACTTGTCAGAGTTTGCCAAACTGCTGTTATCCTTCTCTTCAGATGAAGAAACAAAACAAGTCGATTTTACAAGTACAACTCTTATTACAAACCCTCCAATACCTCACGACCGTATATAGGCTGGGTTATAGTGTAGTGCGCTTTGATCTGGCTTCAGACACCCCCCCAGTCCCCAGTGCCGAGGAAGACAGAAAGCGAAACTCAGACGCTCATAAACTCATTGTGCTAGCTAACCACCATATCTGCAAGCATAAACCTCACGCCCTTTTCATCGTTTTAATTGTCGCGCGTGTTCATGCACACGTTTATTTTATCGGTGTTCTTAAAAGTCAAGCTTTAGTCTACTTAAACGAAATATTTACTCATGCACAACACTGCTTTGGGGTGACTATCCAACCCTTAGCGCGGTAACACAGCAAGGCGACGTTTAATTATTTAACATATCCGCTAACAAACTGCGTAATAGATAAACCTTCCATAATTTCTGCAGTTACATACACAATCAAAATCTTTACCATCAAATCTGTAAAATTAACAGCCTTACATTTCATTGCACGTCTTTAGAACGAACACGGGCATGTTGCTGTAGTATATCTCTGCACGGACGGGTGCCATTCCACGGTGGAGGTACTGTTCAGACCTCTATGTCTACACAGGCGCACTGACAGGAAGTGACCGAAGCGGTTCTAACACCTCTCTAGATTCAGTGAGACAAGCCAAAACCACTTCCTTTGCATTGAGTGTCATACATTTTGTAATACAAGCTGAATTGCAAACTGTTTTCATTCTACCATTCCAACATATCAGTAGATTTCTCTCTCTCTCCCTGCAACATCTTAGAGAGAGAGAATATGATAAGGGATTTCTCATTGCATAACCTATTGTCCTTTAGTAGCTTGAAAGTTATACATGATGCATAGAACACAAGTATAGGTATATTTTCCTATTCTCTTCTGTTCTACTATTTTGTAGTTCCGAATAGTCACATTCACCATCCAGGTATATGCATAACGGATAACGAGGGCCCTTACCCTTTTTCGAGACATTCCATGTCAAACCCCTCGAGCCAGGCTAGTGCCGCCATGTTGTACTTCTGCTCAATATTGCATTTCACTATGCGTCAGGGATCTCTCCAAAGGCTTAGGTTTCCTTCTTTAGCAAATTTTTGGCTGACCAATCAGCAAACAGAGGGCTCTGGCATGTCCTCTGTTTTAAAGTTTACAAAAAGTATCTGCCAACGAGGAAGGTAACATGCAGCAATTTAGGGATCCCAGACACTTTGCACGCTTTGCTTTGCTTTGCTTTGGTATCGTTGCACCACAGGGTCTGCTTCTGGGTTCTTGCCAACGTGAGCTCAGCAGCTGACCTTGAAAACCCTGACTTGCTCAATATACATGCAGCTTCATCAGTAGCCTGGATGAGAGAACAGCAGTTCAGCGGCTTCCCCCTTTGTAAGACTGGTCATTGTAACACTAGTGAAGTGTAACACAGTATTGTATCATAGATGGAAAAGTTAAGTCCTGGTCCTACCTGTGCACTTAAAACAGATGATCTCATCAATTGCATGATCTACATGACTAAGTGTAGAATCATCAGTGGGTTAATGTGAATAGTTGGAACAGATATGACGTAGTAAGCTCTATCAAAATGCAATTTGAATTTTATTATCAAGTAAAACCAAACCAAGCCAAAACAATACAATAAACTTTAAACTTTAAACTCTAAACTCTGCTTACTCCCAGATACACCTTTATTCTCTCTAGAGTTCCTGCAGCATAAGAGTATCAAATCATCTTGCATAAGGACACTGAAGCATTCTTCTCCCAAATCCAAAACCCTGGATAGAGGGGCTCAGTAAACCTGTGGTGAAATGTGTGCAGGTGTGTGAGTATGTCAAAGGAGACACTGTAGAAGGACAGAATGCCCGCCGGCCAGTCCAGGTACACTCCTACTCTTCTGGAGAAGGGTCCAGGTACGTCAGTGGTTTTATTACTGTAAGTGGCAGAGTATCTGTGAGGAGAGCAAAACAGACTCCAGGACTTGGCATTGTTTCTACAATGGACTTCATCTTCTCCTTTCCTCTTGATGCTTTTATAGACCATAGCCATTACAACTGCATAACCACTCCACTCAGCCTCCCAGTAGCAGCGTCCAGACTGACCCTCTCTACACAACACCTGACAAAAGTAGTCAAATCTATCTGGGTGGTCAGGGTATGGCTGCTCCTCATTCAAATGTGTCACCTTTTTGTTCCCCTCAGAGAGAGAAAGTTGTCTGTATGCTGTGTTTGGGTCCAGGGTGAGTTTACAGGCATCTGCAGACGAAAGGAGAATAGAGAGAAGAGAAATATCCTTATCAGAATAGAGAGAGTCTAATCCTAGCTGACCTTCCATCACACACACACACACACACACACACAAATGTGACGCACAATGCAACTAAGCCTTCTCATATGCATAAGTCAAACAAGTGTGTAGCTACACATTAATTACTTCAGTGTCACTTATGCACCAGATACACACATCAGGCAGAGGAATCACAAAAGTTAAAGTTAAACTTGACTGGCGTGTCACAGATGCTTTTATCCAGACATGGATTCGTAACATGGGACTGAACGTTGTTTTTCAAGTGTAGTTTCTTTGTATAAATATCCAGACACTGCCAGTAGAAAATATCCTATAATACTACAAATTGCTATAGAAAATTAATCTGGGTTGGATGATTTGCTGCTCCACCATGCCTGAAATGAATGAAATCTGGGCATTTCTCATGTAGAGTTACCTTACAGTTTACAGTTTTTTTTCTGATTGCTGAAGCACATTTTTGGAACTAATGGCTAGCTTTGCGAAACTCTACATACAAATCGAAAAACCTTCTGAGTACTTAGGAAAGGTGCTCTCCACAAGCACCCTCTCCACAATTGCATAAGCTATTTTCAAGATGAGGTGGCCATGTCAGTGGCTTAAAAATAGGAATTTATGTTGTCCCAGTTTACCCCAGACACTTATTGCAAAATGTCCAACAAAAGTGCTGCAATTTATAACCTCTTGCTCAGAAAAGTTCACAATAATCCCAAAAATATACCCAGCAGTATCATCACAATAGTGTGTAGCAGCAGTGCAAACTACACCCTCCTGTTAATTCTTTGCAAAACTGTTTTCATGACAAGTGTCCATTTCATGAATTACACTACAGAAAACTTACATTTCTGCACACCTGGTCTGAGTCTGATTTCGCCACAGTCGTCCACACTGACAAAACGACACACACACATTGAGTGAGTGAGCAAGAGAGAGTGAAAAAGAAAGTGGGAGAGTTAAGTCAAGAAGTATTATTATATTATATATATATTATATTACTATATATTATATAGTGTATTGAAGGAAAAATCCAGAGTCAATTAGCCCATATCACTATTATTTGAGGCTGCCATGTGCTGGCAGTAGGTAAAAGAATGAGACGTAGGCAGAACTGGCAAACAGGCAGCAGCCGATGAGGGAGTAAGAAAACGAAACTTTTATGCCCTCATCAGTTAGCTGCTGCTGGCTGTCGTTTTATTATTTGGTCCGAGTTGCACCAAATTCTTTCGTTCTCATACCTACTGACAGCACTCGGTAATGTGAAACAACAGGGCCATGGGTTGATTCACTCCACATAATCCCTTTAATATTACATGTAAATCTGTTCTCAAGACTGATCCCTTATGAATTAGAAGAATGTAACCCCAAGTGTGCTGTAGTTTCACTGTAGCTCAAGCACAGTATCTTGTACACAGTTTGTATTTACATACAAAGGCATCAGTTTACCACTACACTAGATATGAAGAATTAAAACAAGAATTAACATGGTTTCCACAATAGAGACAAGGTTTGGATGTGCAACCCAGGTATGTTTCTTTCTGAACATACTTGAGTATCTCTAGTTTACAGATGGGATCCTCAATTCTAGCTGACAAGAGCTCCAGTCCTGATTCTCCAGGATGATTGTAGCTCAGATCCAGCTCTTTTAGATGGGAAGGGTTTGAAGTCAGAGCAGATGCCAGAAATCTACAGCCTTCCTCTGAGATGAGACAAGCAGAGAGCCTGAGAGAGAGAGAGAGAGAGAGAGAGAGAGAGAGAATAGTAGAAAAAAACTCAATTTCAAAGCCAAGATAGTAAAAAGTGAAATCTGTACTGAGTGTACCGACTGACTTTCACTGACTGTATCAGTGATATCAAATAGGACATGACCACAAAGGACAGTAATGTAGACACATCAGGAAACTCAAGCTGTTGTGCTTCGCTATATGACATAAGTCAGTATTATAAATTTTTAATAATTTATTTTATTTGTTGTCCGGACCCTGGTCTTCAGTTTAACACCAACCTTAATGTCTCCAATTTACAGTCAGGACTAGCCAGAGGCATAGAGAGAATTTCGATCCCAGAATCTCCCAGGTCATTGTGACTCAGGTCCAGCTCTATCAGGGAGCTTAGTGACTGTAGAATGGTAGCCACAATATCACAGGACTTATCTGAGAGTTTGCATTCAGCAAGCCTGCATAACAACAACATAAAATAAAACATAAATTTTCATAAATATGAAATCAATAACAAAAATATAACAGAAATGGTTGATTTGTTTTTTGACAAATGTTGTATTTCAAGGTTTCCTTAGTTCCTTAGTACAACATTGTATTTCAAGTATAGTTTCTGTGCACTAATATCCAAATACTACAGTAGAACATACCCTGTAATACTATAATTTGCTATGCATTTACAAGATAAAGGATTGTGTAGATAAGTAAACAGGGAACTGTACAAAATAAAGTTGCTAAATTGTGTTGAGGGGCTAATGCTAAACACAAATCTCCACAATTATCCAAGGCTCCGAAGATTTCATTAAGTGTACAAACCTCATGGTCTGCAGTTTACACTGGGGAATAGTTAGCCCTGCAGAAAGGATGTGAACTCCAGAATCCTCCAGGGGATTGCGGCTCAGATCCAGGTGTATCAAGGAGTTAGCAGACTGCAACCATCTCTTCACTGTTTCACAGGACATCTTGTTAAGCAGACAGCCATCAAGTCTGTAGCAAAGAAAAGATAAGAAATTACTTTGTTAAGCTCAGAGGAAATTTGACTGTCAAAACAGCACTTTCCTGGGAATGTAAACACAACATGAATCACTATAGAATAAAATTGCAACTCACATGGCCTTCCTGCAGCACCTCAAAGCTGGGATCAGTCTCCTGTGTCCCTCATCAGATGTGTTGTAGTTCTTCAGATCAAACTCATCCAGCACCTCCTCAGACATCAGAAGCATGTGTGCCAGTGCTGAACAGTGGGCAGGAGATAATTCTTTTTTAAATCCTTTTGGTGATTTCAGGTACTGCTGAATTTCCTCATGAATGGAATTATCATTCACTTCTGATAAGCACTGCAAAAGACTGATACATCTTTCAGGAGACAGATCATCTTTATTGATCTCCTTAATGTACTGACATGTTTCGTTGATGTTTTTTGAGGTTTTGTGTATGTGGCTTAGAAACCCCTTCAAAAGCCTCTGATTTCCTTCCAGTGAAATGCCCATGAGAAAGCGAAGGAAAAGGTCCAGGTGTCCACTCTGGCTTGCTAGAACTTTGGTGACTGCAAACTTCAGTGACTCTCCCAAACAGAAAAATGTCCCCATGGTCTTCATCTGATTGCTGTAGGAGACAAAGACATGAAGTGCTGCCAGAAACTCTTGGATGCTCAGATGCACAAAGCAGTAGACCTTCCTCCTGTGAAACATAGATTCTTCCTTGAGGATCTCAGTGCAAATACCTGAGTACACTGAAGCTTCACTGACATCAATACCACAATTTCTCAAGTCTTCTTCATAAAATATAACATTACTATTTTCCAGATGGTTAAAAGCCAATTCTGCCAGCTTCAATATCATTTCCTTCTGGGATTCTAGAAGCTGCTCCATGTTTTTTGGTGTTCCTCTTTGATACTTCTCATATGTCTTTGCGACCTGGATGAGCAAGAAGTTTATAAACATCTCAGTCAAAGTTTTTGGCATTTCCTCTGTGGCTTTCTGTTCCAGCATCTGCTTTAGTACAGTGGCTGCAATCCAACAGAAGATTGGAATGTGGCACATGATATGGAGACTCCTGGATCTCTCAATATGGGATATGATTTGGTTGGCTTGACTCTCATCACTGATTCTCTTCCTGAAGTATTCCTCCTTTTGATGGTCATTAAACCCTTGTATTTCTGTTACTCGACTGATGTACTGAGCAGAAATTTGACTGGCTGCTGCTGGTCGTGAGGTTATCCAGATGAGTGCAGAAGGAAACAGTGTTCCCTGGATAAGGCTCATTATTAGAATATCCACTGATGATGTTTGCTTTACATCAGACACCAACACATTTGGTTGGACATTAAGTGATGTTCGACGCTCATCCAGACCATCAAAGATGAACACAACCTGATAATCTTTGTAAACTTCACCATCTCTCAGCCCTTTCAGCTCAGGGTGGAACTCAAGCAGAAGCCTGTGGAGACTATACTCATCATCTCTGATCAAATTCATCTCACGGAAAGGAAGGAGAAACATAAAGACAACATTCTGATTGGCAACCCCATCTACCCAGTCAAGAATAAACTTCTGTACTGAGACGGTTTTTCCAATGCCAGCAACACCTTTGGTCAGCACAGTTCTGATGTGTTTCTCCTGTCCAGGTAAGGGCTTGAAGATGTCATTGCAGTTGATTGGTGTGTCTTCTGTGGATTGTGTTTTGGACGCTGACTCTATCTGCCAAACCTCATGTTCCTTATTCACCCCTTCACTCTCTCCCTCTGTGATGTAGAGCTCTGTGTAGGTCTTATTGAGGAGAGTCCTAGCCCCTGGTTTGATGATGTCTTCAGATATGTTCTCAAACCTCTTCTTCAGACTGGCTTTATGATTGTGTATTACGCTTTTCAGGACCCCATCACCTGTGCATAATTCACAAAAATGTAACCTTTTAATATTATAAATAGGGTGAACATTGGTAAAGTGGGACAATTTTTTAAATTTTTAGTTTTCCACTGTTTTGTGCAAAAGCCTTAATGCTACATGTACAAATATGATATACATATTTAAGTTTAGACTGTCTTTTACACAACTAAGGAGTAAAAAATAAAAGATTTCCATTACAGATGAAATGGCAATGCTTTAAACATAAACTGGTCAAATTGTAAATCAACTTACAAACACTGGTAAAGTGGGACATGTCTACTGTTAAAGTGGGACACTGTATTTTGCAATAAACAACACATTTTGGCATAGATGTAAAAGAAATATTTATTATTTGTGTATAATTAATACAATTCTGTCATTCATATAATTTACTAAAACATAGCATGTAAACAATTTTGATTTTTGTTGAGCCAACTTAAAAAAGCAAGGCAACCTGTGTCATGTCTGTCTGTCTGTATCACCTGTTCTCTCCCTGGTCGCTTGCCCCTCCCACTCACTCACGCTGATCTGCCTCAATCATTACTTCCACCTGTTGCTCGTTATCTGTTATCTGTTGCCTGTCTTCTATTTAAACCCCTGTCTCCCAGTGTTCCCTGTCAGACCGTCCGCGAACCGACTGCTATTCACGCAAGGCAAGCATCAAGACCCTGGCTCCTGCTCCTTCTCCCGCTCCCGAAACCCGTTTGCCTGAGATCCTGTGTTTCTGTCGTCCGTCTGTTTCCTGTGTTTCTGTCCTGTTCTCCTGCCTCCTCCCGCCCTCTGTCCCTCGTATCCTGACGGATTGCCTTCCTGTTGACGACCCCGGACTGATTGACCACCGCCCTGCTCTCCTGCCCCTGGTAACAACCTCTGTTTGTCCACGACCTCTGCTCTGCTCTCCTGCCCCGGCTTCTGACCCGCTGTTTGTCCAGGACCTCTGCTCTGCTCTCCTGCCCCGACTTCCGACCTGCTGCCTGTCCCCGACCTACGCTCTGCTCTCCAGCCCTGGCTCCCGATCCGCTGCCTGTCCACGACAAACGCCCAGCTCTCCTGCCCCGGTTGCCCGACTCGCCACCCAAAGAGCATCCACTCACTCCCTCTCCCCCCATTCCTTAATAAACTGTTGGTGATTGAACGTGTTGCTCCTGGGTCATCTGTACTGGTTCTTACAACCTGCTGCGAGAGATTTTAAGTTCATTCAACTTCAGGCCTTCAGTAGTTTTGCTGATTTGTCCTAAGCTCACACACAAAAGAATTTTAAGTTGACTCAACTTAAAATCACAAGTGCATTAAAAACTCCCTAATTGCTACAACCAATTTTTTCCAGCTGTTACTTGATTACAAGACCAACTCTCTAACCAGTCCTTCACAGCAGCCAGAACATTGAATTCTGTATTTAACCATCTATTTTAGCATTCAATGAAAACTATAAATGTAGCTTGTATGAAATGATACAGTAACAAAGCAAAGTAATAAGAAAAAACAAGTTTTTAAAGTGATTTCGGTGTGTTAAAATGCATGGCAACATTCAGCAATGCATGTGGCTGGTTCATACCAATATTTTGGGTATGCAGTAGCTTAACGGGGAGAGAGTTGGCTTTGAATTTAAATGGTTGCAAGTTAAAATCCTGTACCAGTACTTAAGATATCATGGTGCTTGTTCATGGCTGAAGTGCCACTGAGCAAGGAGGCCAATCCCACAGACTGTCGCCAGTGTACTCAGAAATGAATGGAAAAATGTATATACTTTGTGGTGCTTTTTTGAGTTGAGTCAACTTGAAGTTCTCTTCTGTGTAAACTCTATGCAATAAGTCAGCACAACTAAGTTGGCTAAGTTGAATACTAACTAAAACAACTAAGTTGAATAAACTTAAAAGTCTCTCGCAGCAGGTTGCCTTACTTTGTTGGCTCAACATTTAATTTTTACAGTGTAGCATTCTATCTGCTTATGAGGTTGACTGCTTAACCCTTCAATAAGTTGTATTTAGGTAGAAACTGAATTGAAATAACTTTATTTACACAATATGGACAATAATTTGGTTAAATAGAGTTTGTTGAAGATTAATAACATACACTATCTTCCGTCCCACTTTAACAATAACACCCTGTCCCACTTTACCAGTATATCACTGGTAAAGTGGGACAGTTGGAAATTTACCCCTACTTAAAATATTTCATCACAAAAAATAATAATTTTGTAACCTCCTGCTAGCTGAATAAGTCACTTTTCAGATGAAAACATTTTTTTAGAGTTAATATCAACATTTCAGCCTTGGGACCCTTAACATTTTTTACCACAGGTTTCTATGTCATTTCACTTACTATTGTTTCTCGTGGTCCTGCCTTTGAATGTCATCTGACCACGCCCCCTAGCATGACATCACACTCATGATGCTTTTAATAATTAACCCCTTACACCTCAGAGGAAAATTAAAAACCAGTTTTAAACAGTTAAAGTATAAGCTCTTAAAGATAATGATGATAAACCTTAACTGTCCCACTTTACCAGTTGTCCCACTTTACCAGTGTTCACCCTAAGTGAATTATGGGGAAAAGTAAACTTGTGAAAAGCTAAGTAGAAATTCCACAAAAGCAGCTGGACAAATTTTAGTCAATAGTAAATGGAAAATGAATTGAAACCAAAGATATCTAATGATGAGTGGGAACAAAGCTTCAAAGAGATCACTCACAAGATGCCTCTATTGCCAGGAAAATGTTATTATTATTATTATTATTATTATTATTAGCATATAAAGTAAAAGCTAATAAGAGTGCATCCTAAGTACTAAGTACTTGCTTTTATCATAATATTATATTTCTATGAAATCAATGGATGCTCTTTTTTCTCTTTGTTTTTGCCATTGACGTCTGTTCAATGTCATCTTGCTACAGCAGCAAAGTAAAACTCAAACACATGTGAAACATGTTTGACAAACCTGCATTTTCTGTCCTTGGTGCGTGTTCAGTTGACAGGTGTCTGCTGCAATTTTCTATTTCTCTGTGCTCATCACCCAGAGTAGGCTGAAGATCTGAGGCCCTCAGCATGCTACAGGGACAGAAGAAAAGGAAATAAGTATGAAATTTGTGTGTGTGTGTGTGCATATAAACTGCACACACTTAGAGATAGGGAGAGTATTCACATCTAAATGTGTTTAAACTCACTTGGAATCTAATGTGCCTGGTTCACTGCTGAAATTAGGCCTTTCTTGGATGGAGTTATCACTCTTCATAGACACATCGCTGGGTACTGGCGATGGAGATTTGGGCATGCCTTGCCTGTGAAGATTTGGTAACCTGAATTATTTCTTACCCAATTGTTATCTTCATGGTCCACGGCGATAGTGCACGTCTGTGTGAAACTGTGTCTGTGCGCTTGGATTTTTTTTTTTTGAAACCCACCTTTCCTCATAGTCCGTTGTTGACACTGGATCGTTTGTCTTGCTGTGTTCCATGGTCTCAGGGCTGAGAGTCTTACTGTGGCCTGCAGCTTCCTCTCTCTCCTGGGAAACACTCATCCTAGAGGCAGTGCACTGAGGGTCTTTAACGACCTACAGCAGTAAGCAGTAAAATTCTTAGAGGGAACGTGATTCTTGGGAAGAACAACCACACTTTTTTTTAGCTTTTTCTCATGCTTCATAAATCAAGGCTACAAACCCGTTCCTGTGTCAGGCTGTCATCAGTGTAACATGATTCTTACAACAGTCTTATTCAGAGGAAG
The DNA here is from genome assembly GCA_015244755.2 of Tenualosa ilisha. Lineage (NCBI taxonomy): Eukaryota > Metazoa > Chordata > Actinopteri > Clupeiformes > Clupeidae > Tenualosa > Tenualosa ilisha. The sequence goes on from PYXC01000229.1 coordinate 231,140, forward strand.
AAAATACTTGTTTTTGGAATCACAATCTGCAGTTGTTATCTAACTACATCTTACTTTGGACACTCCCTTATGCCCGGCCATCTGCCTGAACAAGTTCTGCCACTTCAGTTGTAGAAAAATACTGACTGACACTTGATATTGCCTGCGTGGACATTCTAAATAAATGAATAAGCATCTAGATGTAAACTGATGTGACTTAAAGTAACACTTCCATAACATGTCCAGAGTTGAGCTATTCATATTGTGGGATTTCATATGGGAATAGAAAAGCAAGGATTCATGTATTTGAGTCCTAATTATACTGCACTCTCCAGGACTACTGTTTTTGAGTTCTAATTACACTGCACTCTCCAGGACTACTGTATTTAAGTCCTAATTATACTGCACTCTCCAGGACTACTGTTTTTGAGTTCTAATTACACTGCACTCTCCAGGACTACTGTATTTAAGTCCTAATTATACTGCACTCTCCAGGACTACTGTTTTTGAGTCCTAATGATACTGCACTCTCCAGAACTACTGTATTTAAGTCCTAATTATACTGCACTCTCCAGGACTACTGTATTTAAGTCCTAATTATACTGCACTCTCCAGGACCACTGTATTTCCCACAGCAGTCCCTCAGGCTGCTCAGGTATCTCTCATTGAAGAGAATAAAATTAGCAGACACACAATGAATATCAACTTATTAATATCGTCAGATGTATACCAGCATTATAGTCTAGTAAAAAAATATAAATTAAAATAAAAAAAAATAAAATTCACACGTAGCTACAAATTCCCCTTTTGCCAATAGATTGGACAAGCCAAAATACTCTCAAGTGATTTGTCTTTGGATGGGAAATATATAGGCTTTACCGTCCAGAGAAGAAAATATATATTTGGTAAACTTGCAGTATATTTGAAGATACATTAACTTCCTAGACTAGCACCTATTTAACTGAAACTCAGACAATCACTGAAGCTCACAGGCATCTATAAAGAGAGAGTGTGTCCTCATAGAACATCAAAAACACTTATATACTTACATTAGTTTCTGTTAACTTGCTATTCTTTTCCCTCTCTCTTTAGTTCAGTCTCACAGCTCTATCCTTGCCTCTAGGAGAACTGGATGGACTTCTTCTTTTTCAAAACTATACTAAGCAATGTGAGTTGATGCTATCAACAGATAAATATGATACCTTGCACGCTGTTATGAATGTTAACTCTTTCCGCCCTCACACTTTCATAGAGTGTTGAGGATAGACAACAGATAGAAACATTTGTACATTCATTCATTGCTTGGGTCAATATATGCAAAAGTTTTAAACAAGTTACCATTTGCTGTCTGTCTGTGGTGAGAGAACTACTGTGAGAGAACACACACTGGTTTTCCTGCATGACAACAAAAGACACTGCAGTTGCAAACTATACTGTAAAAGTGTGGGAAATGACAATTTCAGACGATTTCAACCAATCAGTTACAAACAAAAAAAAACATGATACACTCCATTTCATAGTTTCCAAAATGCAAGACTACCTATTCAGAGTTAAAATATCAGCTAACATATTTTTCCTTCTATTTAAATATTTAAAGGATTAAAATGTCATAATGTAGTAAAGTAAAGCTTTTGTTTACTATCTCCGTCACCATGGTGATAGCCATGCTGTGAATGTTGGTACAGGCGTAGTGAGCTAATTGTCGTTTACATATTGTCTTTTTTGGCTTTATTTGAGCAATCTACGGGTTGATTTTGACATTGTTCAATACAGACTCAAACAAGGATTCACACTATACACTTTTGAGGTCAGTACAACCCGCCGATCTTGAGTTTTGGATATCTCCCCATTTATTTTGAAAGGGCCTGGTCTTGTTAATCCCAAATAGCTGCCTGAAGGCATTCTAAGATGGTGACCGAGTGAAGGGACTTGCCCAGAAGGACTTTGGTAACAGTGCACTCATCTGATACACTGATGCACTAAATGAGAAGAAGCTGCTGGTAGTTAGCAGTTACTGGTAGTGTTATGGTAAACTCATGTGGAGAAGAAAAAATCAAAATGGATTTTTTGATATATGTTGTTTTTTATTTTCATTAGATACATTTGCATAATGTATATTTTATTCTGGTTCAGAAGAGACGAGAGAGAGCAAGAAGAAACAATAGAAGATAGATGAAAAGAAAAAGGAAGAGACAGGATGAGGAATGCAGAGAGGAGAGAAGAAGAGATAGAGGTCAAAGACAGCTAAAGAGGAGTGGAGAAACAGTGAGAGGGATTACAATGTCAGAAAAGAGACAGAGATATGACAAGCTTGGAGCAATCTAAAAATAAAGCATATCTCTCTCTCTCTCTCTCTCACACACACACACACACACACACACACACACACACACACACATACATACACACACACACACACACACACACACACACACACACACACACACACACACACACACACACACACACACACTCACACATTCACAAGGGCAGACAGATGTAATCCAAAAGACCTATTCTGACAAATGTTTATCAAGTCAGTGCTTTTACAACAAACAACATGGTAATAGGCAGAGCTTTAAAAATAGCTACAGCAATGAACAAAAGGTTGTACAACAGACAATTAAATGTTGATTGAGTCAGTACCAGTACAGTTACAATCACAGCTGACTTGGAGTTGAACACTGACGACTCAATGTGGGACTTTGACTCGAGGTTTTGTGACTCGACTACAACTCTGCATCTTGCATAGGGATATGGAAGCATCGACCTCCCAAACCCAAAATCCTGGATAGAGGGGCTTAGTGAATGTGGAGTGAAAGGTGTGCAGGTGGGTGAGTGTGTCAGAGGAGACGCTGTAGAAGGACAGAGTGCCGGCCGGCCAGTCCAGGTAAACTCCTACTCTTCTGGATCCAGGGGAGGGGGCAGGTATGGAAATATCTTTTTTATTGTGCCAAGCAGAAAAACCGAGAGGAGAGCAGACCAGACTCCAGGACTTGGCATTGTATCCAAAATGGGCTTCATTTTTAACTTTCCTCTCAATGCTTTTATAGGCCACAGCTATTACAGTCACATACCCACTCCACTCAGCCTCCCAGTAGCAGCATTCAGACAGACCCTCCCTACACAACACCTGAGCCCAGTGGTCAAATCTCTCCGGGTGGGCAGGATATTGCTTGCCCTTCTGCAAACATTTCAATTTACTGTTCCCATCAAAGAGAGAGAGTTTTCTGTGTGCTGTGTTTGGGTTCAGTGTGAGTTTACAGGCATCTGCAAACAAGAGGAGAAGAGAGAAACATCCTCATCAGAATATGGAATGGATAGCTGACCTTCAATTCCCTTTTCTCAATGGTCAGTCTCCCCTAGAGCAACTTAGGGTTAAGTGCTTGCTCAAAGACATCCACACACAGACAAAATGTAATATCAACTTATAAACTGTAATACCACACATGTTGTTTACATCTAGCAGTGTGGATAAGTCTATGTTGGTCAAACGAAACACCCCCTGAAACAACGCTTTGCAGAGCAAAAGGCTGCTATCCGTAATCACACTTTGGACTATGCCATAGCACGTTATTATGTCCAAGCAAACCATGGGTCAAATGCTTTCTGGATTTACACACCGAACACAGTAGAATCTAATGACTTGAATGAAAAACTCTGCCTTTCATGTTTTCTGTAAAGTGTGTAATGTTGTCTGATATGTGTTTATCTGTTTTATTTCCCTAAGGTGGCTGATTAATTGATTTGACTGGTTAATTGATGTACCACACCTAGCTCTAACACTAACTAGTGACAATGATGATAGGAGTTGAAGGTGTTTATATTATCTGTACACTTTTGCCATCACTGTTTGACTTACTTTATCATACAAGTTGTGAAGTATTCATAACCACTTTGAGACATTGGGACTTTTATTTTGATACGTTATCATCATTCCACCTTGAAAATCTATGTAAGATTGTCAATGTGTTATAAAACCGTCATGAATGCATTCTGAAGAATTTATGAGAGCTGCTATGAATGTGTTATATACGTACACGTCAAGTGTAACAAAATTCACAATGATCCAAAATTAGACCCAGAACAAATACCACCATTCACAATAGTGCATAGAAGAAGCATAAACTACATCCTCCTGTATTTTTATTTTTTCTTTTTGTCTGAAGAGAAGTTTGTTTTCATTCATTTTGTAAAAAGTTCATGCTATGAATTAAGACATGTAGAAACTTACATTTCCTCACACCAGGACTGAGTCTGATTTTGGAACAGTGGTCCACACTGATAGAAAGAGAGAGAGAGAGAGAGAGAAGAGGAGAGATTTGTGTTAAAGGGGTCATAGAATGGGAAATCATTTAACCTTTGGTTTTCTTGAATTAGGAGTGGTTGTGCATGGCCACAGAGCAAAAACCGACCATATTTTTAAAAAATACATGTAAATCTGTTCTCAAGTCTTCCCTCCTTTGCACACATGAATGAATTAACATGGTTTCTCCAATAGAGACAATATCTGAATTTGCAATTTGCCGGGATTTCTTTCTGAATGTACTTAAGTGTCTCCAGTTTATATACAGGATCCTCCAGTCTAGCAGATAACAGCTTCAGTCCAGATTCTCCAGGATGGTTGTAGCTCAGATCCAGCTCTTTCAGATGGGAGGGGTTTGAAGTCAGAGCTGAAGCCAGAAATCCACAGCCTTTCCCTGAGACGAGACAACCAGACAGCCTAAGAGAGATTTACATTTACATTTACATTTAGGCATTTAGCAGACGCTTTTATCCAAAGCGACTTACAACTTTGTCAACTATCAATTGTTCAGGGCCAGTCTCCCCTAGAGCAACTTAGGGTTAAGTGCCTTGCTCAAGGGCACAACGGTGGTAGCTGGGATACGAACCCACATCTTTTCAGGCTACTTGCACGCTAGCCAGGTTCCTTAACCACTACGCTACCACCGCCAGAGATAAAGAATAGTAGAAAGAAAAACTTAAAAAAAAACAACAACTATAGACTGTTACAATACAATACAACTATAACAGTCAACTAGAACCCAGCCAGAAAGGACATGGTTTTGGAATTCTATCCAAGATGGGTACCAATCTTTTAAATTTAAATTTTGGGTGATCAGCCGAGGGGCCTATGTATATGTACACTGACCTAGAATAAACCCGCCAGGGATTAAAGTCTTCTAGAGAGTCCATGGCTACAATATGATGAACATTTCTCAAGATCTCTTATCTTTTTTGTTTGTTTGTTTGTCAGCTCATGAAATGTTGTCTTTATGGCTTCCATTTTGGCCTCTGAATACCTTTCCCTTGATAACTGTTCAACTGTTGTGACTGTAACTTAGGCTATAATTCCTTGGTTTAATGGTGAATGCAACAGCTGATGCTCTATTTAACAATTTCTAACAGTGCAGGACAGTCTACAGTGTCTTGACATATTTCAGCACATTTGTCATCTGGACCATAATTTGGCCTTAAGTAGTTTAACACCAACCTTAATGTCTCCAGTTTACAGTGGGGACTGACCAGTCCCTTAGAGAGAAGCTGAACTCCAGAATCTCCTAGGTCATTATGACTCAGGTCCAGCTCTGTTAGGGAGTTTGGTGACTGCAGAACAGTAGCCACAATCTCACAGGATTTATCTGTGATTCTGCAGCCAGAAAGTCTGTATAACAAGATGAAATATAAAATATAACAGAACTGGTTGATGTGTTTCTTAGCATTTCAAGTCTAGTTTCTTTGTACTTACCCTAATGTTGTCCATAGAAAATATCAAATGAAATATTGTAATTTACCATATATTTATTACATCACTAGTAGTCACTTTAGCATCACACTGGTGTAAGGAAAATGCACTGTTTTATTTCACAATCATTTGCTCATACACAGCTTGCTTACTTCAGTACATGTGTACTTCTTCTGGAACTTGCGACGCATAAAACTACCGCTGTATTCACTACATCGCCACCTACTGGTCAAACATTATAGGTGTAACCAATCAATCAATCAATAAATAAAGCTACCAAAATGTGTTGTGTGGCAGAAGCTAATCACAAATTCCCACAAATTATCCAAAGATGATTTCATTATAATTCAGAGTCAACAAACCTAATTCTCTGCAGTTTACACTGGGGACTAGTCAGCCCTGCAGAAAGAATGTGAACTCCAGAATCTTCTAGGAGATTATGACTCAGGTCCAGGTGTATCAAGGAGTTTGCAGACTGCAGACACCTCTTTAATGTTTCATAGGACATCTTGTTAAGTTGACACCCATGAAGACTACAGGAAGGAAAGGCTATTTAAATTTGCTTGTCAAAACAGCACCTTAATGCGCATGTAAAAACATACATAAATATATTGTATAAGTATATGTGGTGATGACAGAAATATTATGTGTATTATCTCAATATCATATCATGCATTAAACATCCATATGAGATATGCGTGTAGTGTGTGTTTGTCTGTGCATGCATGGGTTGTATGTGTGTGTATACATGTGGATAGATAGATAGACTCTTTAACGTCACATAGGGATAAGAACTTTCATCCCCCCACTCCTTACCAAGAGGCAGATACAAAATACTAACTCCTCATAAAAGCAATCACAAGCATGACAAACGCCACAATAAACACCACAAATAGCCCACTCCCTACATACACAGCTTCACAAATAACATGCACCATATGTCCCTCCCTCACATATACCTCCCCAAATCCACCCCAATTACACACCACAAGAGAAACCAGTACAGCAGACATCATAACACACAGGTAACATTGCAGCAAATGTGTAGATTTCGCTTGAGCATTGGTGGACATCTGCTGACCTGTTCAACTAATTGACTATGGATGATGATGTGACTCCATTGGGTGATTTTGATATGTGTATGACCATTTCCTTTGTTTTTGTCAACAATGAGGAGAAGGCAGTCGTCAGAACTCCACTGTGCAAAATGTGTGACTGACAAATACCTGTGATGGAACTTTTGTCTCTAAGTAGTCCTAATATTACTCTGTCATCTGCATAATAAGAGGATATCATCATTCATAATAAGAGGATATTTCCCATGTGTATGAGTGTGTGTGTGTGTGTGTGTGCGTGCATACGTGTGTAGCACATGCAAGTGTGTGTGTAGAACTTACGTCCGCAATGTACAATGACGCCAGTTTACTGTTATTCAGAGCGTGTGTGAGTGTCAAAGAGAGAGAGAGCCTCTTTAAGTGTGTGTGTGTGCTTCTATTTTGTTTCTTTTTGAGTGGTTTTGTGAATTGGTAATTTCTATGTGTGTGTGTGTGTGTGTGTGTGTGTGTGTGTGTGTGTGTGTTTGTGTGCATGTTAGTTGTGTGTAGATGTGTGAAGGCAGAATACTGGTGAGTTCACATAAACTAACACCTAAACTGAATTCATCTGATGAATCTCATAACGATATCCAACATAACTGAAAAAAAATAAAACATCCACCTCTGGCTCTCAGGCCCTAAAAGTCAAAATAAGGAAGTCAAATAGTCTGGACAACTCTAGACTTTAGAATTGTAGTACTTACTGTGCTTTTCTGCAGCACCTCACCGCTGGGATCAGTCTCCTCCGTCCATCATCTGATGTGTTGTATTTTTTTAGGTCAAAGTCATCTAACACATCTCCAGACATCAGAAGCATCTGGGCCAGTGTTGAACAGTGTGCAGGAGACAACTTCTGTTTGGAGCTGTTAGGTGATTTCAGGTACTGCTGGATTTCTTCATGTATGAAATTATCATTCACTTCAGATAAGCACTGCAAAAGACTGATGCATCTGTCAGGAGAGAGATCATCTTTATTGAGCTCCTTAATGTATTGACATGTTTCCTCGATACTTCTTGAGGTGTTGTGTATGTGGGTTAGAAACCCTTTCAATAGTCTTTGATTTCTTTCCACGGAGATGCCCATGAGGAAGCGAAGGAAAAGATCCAGATGTCCATTCTGGCTCGCTAGAACTTTGGTCACTGCCAACTTTAGTGACTCTTTTAAGCAGGAAAACTGTCCTATGGTCTTCATCTGATTGCTGTAGGAGACAAAGACATGGAGTGCAGCCAGAAACTCCTGGATGCTCAAATGCACAAAGCAGTAGACCTTCTTTTGCTGAAACACAGATTCTTCCTTGAAGATTTCAGTGCACATGCCAGAGTATACTGAAGATTCACTGACATCAATACCACACTCTCTCAAGTCTTCTTCATAAAACATGACATTACTTTTTTGCAGATGCCTGAAAGCCAATTCTGTCAGTTTCAGTATAATATCTTTCTGTGATTCCAGAAGCTGTTCCATGTTTTTATGTGCCCCTGTTTGATACTTCTCATCTTTCTTGGCGATCTGGATGAGCAAGAAGTTTACGAACATCTCAGTCAAAGTTTTTGGGATTTCCTTGGTGGCTTTCTGTTCCAGCATCTGTTGAAACACAGTGGCTGCAATCCAACAGAAGATTGGAATGTGGCACATGATATGGAGACTCCTGGATCTCTCAATATGGGAGATGATTTGGTTGGCTTGACTCTCATCACTGATTCTCTTCCTGAAGTATTCTATCTTTTGTTGGTCATTAAACCCTCGTATTTTTGTTACTCGACTGATATACTGAGCAGGAAGCTGACTGGCTGCTGCGGGTCGTGAGGTTATCCAGATGAGTGCAGAAGGAAACAGTGTTCCCTGAATAAGGCTCATTATCAGAATATCCACTGATGATGTTTGCTTTACATCAGACACCAACACATTTGGTTGGACATTAGGTGATGTTCGACGCTCATCCAGACCGTCAAAGATGAACACAACTTGGCAGTCTTTGTAAACTTCACCATCTCTCAGCTCTTTCAGCTCAGGGTGGAACTCAAGCAGAAGCCTGTGGAGACTATACTCATCATCTCTGATCAAATTCATCTCACGGAAAGAAAGGGGAAACACAAAGTCGACATCATGATTGGCAACCCCATCTATCCAATCAAGAATGAACTTCTGCACTGAGACTGTTTTCCCAATGCCAGCAACACCTTTGGTCAGCACAGTTCTGATATGTTTTTCCTGTCCAGGTAAGGGCCTGAAGATGTCATTGCAGTTGATTGGTGTGTCTTCTGAGGTTTGTACTCTGGATGCTAACTCCATCTGCCAAACCTCATGTTCCTGATTCACCTCTTCACATTCTCCCTCTGTGATGTAGAGCTCTGTGTAGCTCATATTAAGAGGTGTCTCAGCTCCTGGTTTGATGATGCCTTCAGAAATGTTCTCAAACCTCCTCTTCAGACCGGCTTTGTGTTTCTCCTTAACTCTCCTCAGAATGCTGTTACCTGTTTAGTATAAATAAGTCAATCAAGAGTCAAAGTCTCCTTAGAAATGTTAGGTATAAATAAGTCAATCAGGAGTCAAAGTCTCCTTAGAAATGTAAAATGTTATGTGGAATAATTTTGGCACAGTATTTACCATTTCCATTTCGGTCAAGAAAATGAGATTTGATTTGCTTTGGAGGAATACGGAGGAAGGAACCAAATTTAACTCCAAATAAATTTGATATTTTCAATAAAGGTATCAATGTACAGAGAGGAAGGAACAGAGTCATTTAACAATAGCGAGTGTTTACCAACATTTAAATAGTAATTGTTGCTGATATTTTATTGGGCCTGTGTACTGGTTCAGGATAGTAGGCACAACCTCATCTGGAATATAGTGTATAGGCCTCTGTAGCGGCACATGCTGTACTGTGAAGGATGTGCCTTTACGCATCCCGGGTATGGCATGCAGCTGCCACAAGCCAATTCAGACAGGTCAATGCACCAGTCTCAGCAACAAATTCATTAACAGCTAATGGCCTCAGTGCAAAATAACACAGTTCCTTTGTTCAGCCACATAGTCATGACTAGGAATATTGTATAAAGTTGCTTATAACATAATTATATTTATAATTAAATTAGACTGCCCCTGCAACATCAAGGCAAATTACTAAGTCAAAATGGATCATGAACAGCCCCAGCAGGTAACTACTCATAATCCACTCATGGGTTCTGTTTTTTGGATGATTGGCCTCTGTAGGAGCATACGTTGTGCCCTGAAGGAGTGCCTTTATGGATGATTGGCCTCTGTAGGAGCCCCAACGTTGTGCCCTGAATGAGTGCCTTTATGGATCCTGGCCACCGCATGCAACTGGCACAAGCCAAGCTAATATTGTCAGTGGATCAGCACCAACTACAAACTACACCAACAAAAAAAATCAAAATGGATCATGAACAGCCCCAGCAGGTAAGTGCTCATAATCCACTCGTGAGTTATGTATTTTGGACGATTGGCCTCTGTAGAAGGGTATATTATGCTGTGAAGGATTGCCTTCACGGATTCTGGGCACAGCATGCAGCTGCCACAAGCCAATAGCATTTTGTCAGTGGATCAGTACCAACTAAAAAGGAGAAACACCACATGACTTAAGGTATGGGGTCAGGTGTAAGCCTGACTTGGGGAAGATGATGCCCCTGCCATGCATAGTCCCCAGGCACCTTTGATTGTTAACATCACATCCTGTGTAACTGAAATCTTCACTCCCTATTAGGTGAAGCTGTAAAATGCTTAGTAGAAATACCACTAAAGCACCTGGAAAAATCTATCAAATTTAGAGTCAGACTAAAGACCTAAAATGAATCAAAGGTAAATGGAAAATAAATTGAAAACAAATACATCTGACAATGAGTGGGGACAAAACTTTGAAGACATAATGATAACATACAACTCATAACTCATACATTTCCTATTGCTAGGAAAATGTTTGCATTATCATTATTATTAGAAGTAGTAGTAGTAGTAGTAGTAGCAGTAGTAGTGGTAGTAGTAGTCGTAGTAGTAGTAGCAATAGTAGTAGTAGTAATAGTAGTGGTAGTAGTAGTAGTAATAGTAGTAGTAGTAGTACCAGTAGAAGTAGCAGTAGTAATAGCAATAGTAGTAGTAGTGGTAGTAGTAGTAGTAACATATTAAACACATGTAAACAATGGTAACAAACCCTTATTTTGTGTCTTTGGTGTGTGTTCTGTCCACAGGTGTCTGCTGCAATTGTCTATGTCTCTGTGTTCATCACCCAGTGTAGGCTGAAGACCTGAAGCCCTCAACGGGCTACAGAGGCAGAACAAAAGGAAATTAGTATGCATTTTGTGTCAGAGATAGAGAGAGTATGCATATCTGTATGTGTTTAAACTCACTTGGCATCTGATGTGCCTTGTTCATTGCTGAAATCAGGCCCTTCTTGGATGGACTTATTACTCTTCATAGACACACCGCTGGGTACTGGAGATGAAGATCTAGGCATGCCTTGCCTGTGAAGATTTGGTAACCTGAATTATTTCTTGTCTTCATGGTCTACGGCGATAGTGCACATCTGTGTGAACTCGTGTCTGTGTCTGTGCTTTTTTTTTCACTCACCCTCATTCATCTTCATAGTCCGTCGTTGGCACCAGATCATTTATGTCCCTGTGTTCCATGGCCCCAGAGCTGAGTGTCTTACTGTGGCTTGCAGCCTCCTCTCTCTCCTGGTAAACACTCATCCTAGAAGCAGAGCATGGAGGGTCTAGCGACCCACAGAGGGATCATATCCAGAGGTGAAGAAAATATTTGTTTTTAGAACCAAAATCTTTGTCGCAATTCTCATCTAACCACCTCAAATTTTGGACACTCCCTTATGCCCAGCCATCTGCCTGAACAAGTTCTGCCACTTCTGTTGTATAGAAAAATACTGGCCGACACGTGATATCGCCTGCTTTTTTATTTTTTAAAGCATTATAACCATATACACTGACATTTTTATCCAAAATACGTCATACTGTATTCTGTGTGATATTTCTTTAAGTTACATACATTTTGGACTTAAAATTGATATTTGTAATTAGAATTGATACACACACCAGTGTGGAATTTCAAAACTTTGAAGCTCGATATCCCAGAGCTATTCAGAATGCTGATAAAGCCTTCTATTTAATAGGGCATGTAGGTGTGTGTGTGTGTGTGTGTTTGTCATGTTACACAGTGAGAGAAAATGTAGATACTCATATAATAGGTAGGAATGTCCAGGCATGTCCATTGCAAAGACAAAATCCAAAATAATCAATCAAAAATAAATTAGTTATCACTACGTCATTTTTACAATATATATAGCTCACAATTACTAAGCCACTAAGAGGAGGCTACCCTGAGTATGATACAGCAACCAAGGGTTAGGGTAAGTTAAATTCACGTCTGACCTAACCATGAGCTTCCACTATCATCAATGGAACTGACTACACCAGAAAAGTCAGGCAGTGAACATTCTAAATAAATAAATAAAGCAAAGGAAGTGAAGGATTCATGTATTCGAGTCCTAATTATACTGCACTCTGCAGGAAGGACTACTGTATTTGAGTCCTAATTATACTGCACTCTCCAGGAAGGACTACTGTATTTGAGTCCTAATTATACTGCACTCTCCAGGAAGGACTACTGTATTTGAGTCCTAATTATACTGCACTCTCCAGGACACCTGTATTTCCCACTGCTGCCCTTCTGGCTGCTAAGGTATCTCTCATTGAAGAAAATAAAACTAGCAGACACACAATGAATACCAACTTATTAATATCTTCAAATGTAAACCAGCATTATAGTCTAGTAAAAAAATAATAATACAACTTAAATTAAAAACTCAGAGCTACACATTCCCCTTTTGCCAATAGATTTGGCAAGCCCAAATCCTCTCAAGTGATTTGTCTTTGGACAGGGAATATTTAGGCTTTGCCATCCAGAGAAGAAAATACATATTTGGTAAACTTACAGTATATTTGAAGGTACAATCTCTGATCTCTTTGATTAGCATCCATCTAATTGAAGCTCAGGTATATCACTGAAGCTCAGGTATCTGTAACCATTTAGAGAGAGCGTCCTCATAGAGCATCAAACACACACTCTCACACACACACACACACTCACATTCGTATCTGTTCATTTGCTACTTCTCTCTTCAGTTCAACTTTACAGCTCTATCCTTGCCACAAAGAAAACCTGATGGACTTGTTCTAAGGGTACAATATGTGTTGACGCTATCGACAGATAAACATGATATCTTGCACGTTGTTATGAATGTTAACTCTTTCCACCCTCACTCTTGCATAGGGCATTGAGGATAGACAATAGATAGAGACATTTATACATTCATTCATTGCTTGGGTCAATATATGCAAAGGTTTTAAACAAGTTACCATTTGCTGTCTGTCTGTGGCGAGAGAACTACTGTAATACAGAATGGTCTTATCCCTGCGTGACAATGAAAGACATTATCTGGAAACAATACTGTAAAAGTGTTGGAAATGGATATGCTTGTTTAGACAATTTCAACCAATCAGTAGCATATTTTGCAGAATCGTGGACCAAACATTATCCCTTTATTTACCTGTGGATCATCTAAAAGGGAAAATATGCTTATTTTCTCTTATTCAGGGTCAAAATTAGCTGTTTTGTAACTGCAATCCACAGGAATGCAACACAACTGGTGACAAACAACCCCTATGTGAATGTGCAGGTTCATGCAGCTCAGAAAAATGTTGATATATTGATATGCTTCTTTGCAATCCAAGTATTCACTTTTGGGCATTCAGTGACATTATTACACACCATAGAGTCCCTACATATCATGATTACCTCAGGAAACAGGAAATAATACAATTTTATCATTATTACCAGTAAAATAACAATTGCGTATATTTCATATCAACTGTTGCAGTTAAGTTACTCTTAATGGGATATTCTGGCACAAATTGACTTATAACCTATAACGTGTGCGGGAACTGCATAAAATTTGTTGTGTATGATCATCACAATGACACATAGGAAGTACCATAAAATTTGGCCCATCAAAATTCAGAACGTAGTTTAAAATTCTTCAGAAGTGCACATCTTGGCTTCTAATTGCTCAAATTTCATTAAAGTTGACATGCAAACTCTAAACAGCTTTCTTTTCATGTGCACCAAATTTTGTGACATTTTGTCACAGGGGGCGAGGTTTCTCATCGAAGCTGCGTGCGTTTTTGTTAAATACCTGTTGCCCAAGACAACGATTTTGTGTTAGTATGCCGGTGTTACAGAGGCGTATCTACCCAGCCCAGAAACACTCATTCGAACCATAGTGCCACCTAGTGATACGTGTAAATGCAAAAACTGGGATTTTGAGTTACAAATATCTTGGACCGAGAAGGTGGGAACTGCACAAAAGATGTCATGCACAATCAGCACAAAGACCTCTAAAAGCACAGCACATATCATAAAAAACTTCTTACTACTGTAGAAAGATGATGCTTTCACAAATCACTCTTACACGCTACCCACTTCTAGCATTTCCACGTCTAGTAAATCATTTCCATACAAATTCTCACCTCACAACACTGACCTACCACAAAGTCATCATACCAATGGTTCCCAGATTTCAATACACTGCGGTGGTCATAATCCTATTTTTGTTTTGTTATGGAAGAAAGAAGAAGTCTGAGGGAAAAAATGTGTTATGTTATTAGATCCATGCGTAGGTGGAAAATGCTGTCTGTCAGGTTAAGGGAATATCTGATGGTCTTCTTAACAACAAGTAGGCTTGCTAAACAGGCAAACAAGGCAAACCTTAGTTTCCTTTTTTTTTTTCGGTCCACCACCCCCCCTCTTTGGAGGACAACTTTGTTTTTAAATACAACTTTTTACATACTTAATCACATTATCATGTTTCACATTTGTTTCACATATTGATATTACAGAATAGAAAATAATGATAATGTAAACATCATGTCTTCGTATGTGTTCCTGCTCTGCTGGATGTTAGTGTAATTATGTTGGTTGCTAGGTCATTATCGTGGAAGTCGTTGCAAGGATGTTTCTAGGGTACTTGAGATGGTTGCTAGGCTGTTTCTAGGGAATTTACTGTGGTTGTTATGCTGGATATTGGTTGCATGTTGGTTGCTAGGTTATAACTGTGGAAGTGGCTGTTGCTAGGATACATGAGGTTATTATGTTACTGCTAGGGTAGTTGTGGTGGTTGCTAGACTGTTGCAAGGGTAGTTGTGGTGGTTGCTAGGCTGTCACTACGGTATTTACTGTGGTTACTATGCTGGCTGCAAGGGTCATCATATTGGTGGTAAGCATGGCTGCAAGGTTGTAACGCTGGCAGTGATTGCTAGGATGTTGCTAGGGTATATGAGGTAATTACTAGGCTGTTGCTAGGATAGTTATGGTTGTTGCTATGTGTGTATATGTGGTTGTGAGGGTAATCATTTTGCTTGCTAGGTTGTTAATGAGGCAGTGGTTGCTTGGATGCTGGTAGGGTACATGAGGTAGATGCTAGGCCACTGCTAGGGTTTTTACTGTGGTTGCTACAGTAATCATGTTGGTCACTATTTTGGTTGTTAGGTTGTCACTGTGGAAGTAGCTGCTAGGATGTTGCTAGGGTACATGAGGTGGTTGCTAGGTTGTTGCTAGGATAGTTATGGTGATTGCTATGTTGTTACTGTGGAGGTGGTTGCTAGGATGTTGCTACTGTACTTGAGGTGGTTGCTAGGCTGTTGCAAGTAATGGGTGGACCGTGGATAGATGGATGGAGGAATAGTTAAATCTGTGGATAAATTTGACAAAGTCAGAAGATTCGTTCTTGATACCCATTTTAATCTCTTATCTCTTCATGAATTCCAGGTTGTCAGCTATTAACAACAATATTAGCAAAGCAGATGATAATGTGGAAAAAGTGATAAGTGATAAGTGGACAGTTCCTAAAAATAAATGGGTGTCTCCATTGCTTTGCCCACCAAATGGCTTTCCTATGAATTGTACTTGTCAACCATTGCTTAGTAACAAGTCTAAGGGCATTTTGCATTGTGACAATGGGACTTGGAGTCTTTTACATCCTTCATGTGAACACATGGGTCTTACCACGTCTTCTGTGATTAGAATGGGACTACTATAATGCCCAGTTATGGCAGGGGTCTGCTCTGCCTCAGGTTCCACTGACCACAGTTTTTACAGATGGTATCAATCTGGCAAAATTTTATCAGGATTTTTAACTCATTGTACCTCACACATCTTTGTACAGTAGCTGTTCCAAAAGTGTGAAGCAGGTCCCACAAGAGTGAAGCAGATTGACAGTAAAGAATGAAATGAGACCCCAGAACATCCAACTATGCAGTATAGTAGGTCCCAAACCTTTCTTTGCAGAGTTCACCCAACTGGCATTAAATTCTGCCCCTCCCCTTTCTCAAGATGTATTTAAAACATATTAAGTTATTATTTGTTTATGTTCAACAGAGTACACAAGATTTTAAGAAAAAGGTGTCATAAATAAAATGTCATAAATAAAACGTCATAAATAGCAATATCATATTGAATCTTGTTTATATGCTCTAAATAACTATATCGTAGTCACCACATTTATGAAATATCTCCTGACACTACATCAGTTAACCTTTTACTGATCAGTTCGAACTCTAGTGTTCCTCCAGCAAGAGGAACTTGCGTGATCTGGCACAGTAAGACTGAGGAGTTATACACCCCAAACCCAGGATAGAGGGGCTCAGTGAATGTGGAGTGGAATGTGTGCAGGTGGGTAAGTGTGTCAGAGGAGACGCTGTAGAAGGACAGAGTGCCGGCTGGCCAGTCCAGAAACACTCCTACTCTTCTGGAGCCGGAGGAGGGGACAGATATGACAGTTTGCTTATTATTGTGCCAGGCAGAGTACTGTTTTGAAAACTCCACACTCCAGGACTTTCCATTATGCCCTAGTTTGCTATCATCATTTCCTCCTTTTTTCAGCCCTTTCTTTTCAATGCTTTTATAGACCACTCCAATATCGCTCCAACCCCCAGTCCACTCAGCCTCCCAGTAGCAGCGTCCAGTCAGACCCTCTCTACACAACACCTGAGGCCAATAGTTAAATCTCTCTGAGAGCTCAGCACATGGCTGTTCCTCTCTCACATGAGTCACCTTTCTGTCCCTCTCAGACAGACAAAGATATCTGTATGCTGTATTTGGGTCCAGTGTGAGTTTACAGTCATCTAGAAAAGAGAAGAGAAACATCCTCGTCAAAACCTTGAGGAGTGACAGCTGCTGCTCTCACACACACAGTCATTCACTCTCTTCTCTTCTACAGATACAACGCTAAATAAAATATACCATAATTTCCAGATTATAGGTCATGGTTTTATAAAACAATTTACACAACTTCAGCTGCTCTGAGGTTAGCAAAGGCGTGTCTATGGGAATTACTTCATTACTTCATTGTCCTCTCTGAACAGAGATCAGAGTTCAGTTTCAAATCCCAGCACATGATACAAGATATAAGCAAAACCATTTTTTTAAATTACAGTGCCCCCTGGTGGCCAAATGGCACCAAATTTACTTAGCTGTTTAATCTTCAGCCAGAGGAAATTTAAAACGTTGAAACGTTGCTGAGATATGTGCTCACTTCCTGTTTGGCAGCTTTGCTTGCAATTTTGGGGGTGGATGCTTTTGAAAATGATTAAAATGATAACACGTGTCAAGATTGGTCTGAAGATGCCAAGTTTTGACCTCAGAAATTTGGTTTTACTTTTGATAAAATCCAAAATGACAGACAATCCAATATTTACATCATGGAGTGCACTGAACTCAACTTGATCCAAGGATCACAACACTGCCTTTTTTTTTAATCAGCCAGATCAAAGTTATCTCTATGAATCCGATGCCAACTTTGACCTGTCGGTGGCACTATAGTTACATCCATCCACAAAATGTTCATTGCTTTCAACAGTGTGATATCCACAGCAAATGGCATAAAATCACTACTTACATCTCAGTAAACGTGTTCTTGCTCTGCTTATAGAAATATTGTCGGTCCTGTAACAAAAACATACCATCACATACAAATTTACAATAGATAAAATAGGAAATACTAGTATCATCTTGCAATGAGGACATCCGGATTAACGTTGGGATTTAAATGCAAATATACCTAAGTGTCTCAAGATTACACTGAGGATCCTTCAGTCTAGCAGATAACAGCTTCAGTCCAGATTCTCCAGGATGATTGTAGCTCAGATCCAGCTCTTTTAGATGGGAGGGGTTTAAAGTCAGAGCTGAAGCCAAATATTCACAACCCTTCTCTGTGATGAGGCAATCAGAGAGCCTGAGAGAGAGAGAAATAAAAAATTAGGATAAGGCTCTATAATAAGGTGTGCTAACATGATGTTACTAAATACTTGTTTCCTGTACTCCCAAATACAGTGTAACAAAGTTAAAAACCATCTTGTTCACACCAAGAGCTACTAAAGCCGTAACATCGCTGGAAATCATCAGCTGTCTATTGACAACAGGACAAGAGTGGCAAAGCAGAGCAAAAATAAAAAGCTAAAAACTGCTCAACTTTATGCAAATCAGCTATGATGCATTTCAGCGATGGTGACTTCATAACCAATTAAGTGACAAGAGTGAACACAGATTTTAGCCCCAATGCTTTATGAGAGCAACAAAATCAATTTTACACCTTCAACGCCTGGTGTAAACACAGTAAGGCTGCTAGCCTTACTAACCTTTGCGAAAATGCCTTTTAGTAGTATTAGTTTTTTTGCAAATGATAGCAACACAGATTATGTTTAAGATCAAGTTAATTCGTCTGAGCTTACTTTTTTGAAGTTGCATTGAAGGCCTGTCTTCTTCAAATTGAATGAGTGTACTCGTTGCGACATTTAGCGTGCTTTTTGATTCATATTGCTTCATTTCATTTATATACCATTTCTCAACCTATAGCTCAAACATAGTTCCCATCAAATGGTGCAAACATCTGCATTCTTTTCTGCTAATTTATGATTATGATTTGTACGTATGCCTTTTGGTGCCAGTTGGTTCAATGTGTTTTTTAAGTCATTTAGTTTTTCATTAATAACTCTAAACATTATTAAAAGGGGACATAGAATAAATGAATAAAATACATTAAACTTTGCTCTATCAACAAATACAATTTTATAAGCCCAAACATTGCAATTGAAATGGGATTAAATGGTACCCTAACTGCCAAATAAATTACAGTTGATTTATGACATGACAGACAGGATTTGTTCTAATTCGCCCATTTTTAGTGGCTGTTACTAGTTCAAGATCCACATATAAATGAGGGCGCAACCATGTTTCACTTTCATGACAGCTCTGTGACCATGCACAACCTCTCCTTATTCAACAAAGCCAAGTTAAAAATTGTTCTTATGTTCCCTAAGTAAGAAGTAAGTAAGTAAGAATTTAATTTATATATTTTTGCCAGTAGAAAGAGCTGATCAAGATCTTTAATTTGATAAATAAATCTCAATTTTGACCAAAATGTTTCTCAGCCCTGATGATGTAAAACTTGCACCTGACACATTGTTGCCAACGGGTACTAGTCTTAGAGTAGAAGTGTTCAATACTAATCCTTTACAATTAAGACGTATCTGAAGCACCAACCACAGCGTTTGCAATTTGCAATTGGGGCAAGAGAGTGCCTTGCAGAGAAGCTGAACTCCGAAATCTCCCAGGACATTGTCACTTAGGTCTAGCTTCATCAGTGCGTTTTCAGACTGCAGAACTGAAGTTACAAGGACACATGACTTCTCTGTAATTTGACATCCAGCCAGTCTGCAAAACAGTGTAACAAGGTGTAATATGCAATACATCTTTATACGTAACAAAAAAGTGTAAAAAGGATTTCAAGCTCTGCTTATTTAAGCAGAGATTTCTACTTATTTACTGTACATACTGAAGTGCTCCAACTTTATGATGTGGATCCTCCAGTGTATCAGATAACAGCTTATGTGCTGATTCTCCAGGATGATTGTTGTTCACATCCAACTCTTTCACACAGGAGGGGTTTAACATCAGAGTGAGAGCCAGACAAACAAAACCTTCATCTGAGATTTGACAATCAGAGAGCCTGTGACCATGACAGAAAAACATACACATAAGACTGACAAGATGGAGAGAGTGAGGGATTCAACACATATAAGTCCTGAAGGGACTTCAGAAAAATTCAGTATGATGTAAGGTGTGGTCAGCTCAAGTGAGGTGATATAAAAATGCACTCATTCATGAAATATCATTACAGAATTGGTAACAGCTGAAACCCTAAACAATGGGTCATACTCTCTTAAAACTTATTCACACAGCTGCTCAGACCTATTTATAGTAAGGATCAAATGACAACTGCTAAGATAACATAAAAGTTCTGTTGATCTTGTTAACTTCACCTCTCATGCACCTCCACGACTGGTTGACAAGTGAGAGGTCTGTGCCTGTCGGTGTGTGCTGCGTGAGAGGTCTGTGCCTGTAGGTGTGTGCTGCGTGAGAGGTCTGTGCCTGTCGGTGTGTGCTGCGTGAGAGGTCTGTGCCTCTAGGTGTGTGCTGCGTGAGAGGTAAATAGCTAGACAGTAGCCTACTTTTACATTCTGCAGATTGCCAAAGTATCTTTGCACTGTTTCTTAAATGCTTTTATAATAGTAGATGTGGTACATCAAACTGCTGCCTTCCGATGTTTATCAGTTGGTTAGAAGTCTACAAGTCTTCTAACTCACTAAGCTGTTCCAGACTTAGGTGCAACTGTTATCACTAAATTTCTTTAAGAATTGCTCTTAACCCCCCCCCCCCCCCCCAAAAAAAAATAGGCGTCCTAAAGTTACAACTGACTTGCCCATTATTTGTATTATTTGTTTTTTTGTCTGTTTTAAACTAGATTCTTTGTGAACACAGCCCCATATTTCCTGCCTCAAGTCAGTTTTGCTTTCACCACTACCTAATTCCGTGGTTGGCTGGTTTATTTTCATCTTTCATCTATATCTGGCCAAAAGGATGAAATTAATTAATCTGGTGGAATCATGAGATAAGGACAAAGGACTCTTTACACTTTGCACAGATTTGACAGTGTACATACAGTACAATTACATTGCAT
This sequence comes from Tenualosa ilisha, assembly GCA_015244755.2. Taxonomy (NCBI): domain Eukaryota; kingdom Metazoa; phylum Chordata; class Actinopteri; order Clupeiformes; family Clupeidae; genus Tenualosa; species Tenualosa ilisha. Next base: position 252,061 of record PYXC01000229.1, read on the forward strand.
TTTGTTTTTGGACCTGAGCCTAATGGATCAATATATATTATATATATGGAACAGAATACAGTATGATACCTCTTCCTTATGATGGCTGTGATTGTGACATGTCAAATATACAATTCTACCCAAATTTACCACAACTTTGTACTGGAGCAGAGTTGGACCAACCTTAGTGTCTTGAGTTTGCAATGTTGACTACACAGTCCCTTTGTGAGAAGTTGAACTCCAGAATCTCCAAGGTTATTGTGACTCAAGTCCATTTCAGTCACAGTGTTTGGCGATTGTAGGAGAGTAGAGAGGATCTCACATGACTTATCTGTGAGTTTACAATCAGCAAGTCTGCAGGACAATGTGATGAGGTGTAATAATAATAAGTAGCAATAATATGCAGACATACAGACTGTGGAAAAGATCCATCATATTCATGTAGTAACAAATTACATTCTTTTATTCTTTTTTTGATCAGAATGCCAATCAGAAAAAGCAAGAGCAACAGTTGCCGAAAAGCTATCTGTTTGCATCCCTGACATTTAAACAACATTTCATACTCTGCAGGGCTATATGTATAAAACCAATGATTTAAGGATTTAACATGACCCTCAAAATTATAAATGTACAAATCGCATAAATTATACTAGAGAGTTAAGATTATTTTGAGTACATACTTACATTCTTCAACTTTGCGGTGAGGATCCTCCAGTGTATCAGATAGCAGCTTCTGTGCTGATCCTCCAGGATGATTGTTGGTCACATCCAGCTCTTTCACACAGGAGGGGTTTAACATCATTGCCAGAGCCAGACAAACATAACCCTCATCTGAGATACCGCAATTATTGAGCCTGACAGAGAGAGAGAGATGTCATTCAAAAAACAATGGGCCTCATTAACCAATATCTTTGCACAAATTTTCTTACATTTGTTCTTAAGGACCCTTTAAAAGGATTTACATCCTGTAATATTTTACAACTGCAGAGCTGAAGAAAATGCAACAGCCAAATATTTTTTTTATATTTTCACAAACAGCTACCTGCTCAAATATTCAATGCTCTTGAGCATGCATAGATTTAGATTTTACTGGTGAACACATACCAGATAAAAAAGCATTGGTAAACGCAAAATCTGCTTGAAAACTGTGCAAGTGGTGTTTAAGGACACACCAGGCAACATCTAATGTTGTTTTAGGTTAATTTACCCACTTCACAGTCACTTTGATGGTTAAATGACTCATTACGGGATGAATAAAGCCTCTCTCAGGTGTCCCTGGTGGTGTTGTGCTGTTACCTTGTCATTAAACATAACTCTTTGGAAATGATCATCGTTGATTTCTATAATTTGGTTTGTAAACAAATCCATATGTATTGTTGACAATGTATGACATGATTGATAGTTTCTCTTAAAAAATCATCAAATGTAGGGGGAGCTCCATAGGAAAAAAAAGTAAACACTCAGGATAAAACTGTATTTTGATCAGATTTCATTAAACATTAGCGATGACATTTTAATCGCTAAACTGTGATGCATATAATACTAACCGTAATGTCTTCAGTTTGCAGTGGGGACTAGCCAGTCCCTTAGAGAGAAGCTGAGCTCCAGAATCTTGCAGGCAATTGGTGCTCAGATCCAGTTGTACCAAGGAATTTGGTGACTGGAAAACTGAGGCCACAATTCCACAGGACTGTTCCGTGAGTTGGCAGTCAGCAAGTCTACAGAACAGTAAAAATTAAATATGTGATAGATACTGTTTACAGCAGGGATGCCCAACCAGTTGATTGCAGTCGACCAGTCGATCGCCAAGGCAGTGCAGGTGGATTGCGAAACGCTCCAAGAAAAAATGCTCTTTAGACATTTCATTTCTTTTTTCTTTTTCTTTTGGCTTTGACAAGCAATTGACATAAACACGGTTGGCACAGCTACTGTAACCTACTGCCTAACCTGCAGTAAGTGGAGTCTTTGGTTTCTCTTCTCTTCTAAGGTAACGTAAAGTATATAAGGACTGGAGTCATGATCCAACTAGAACATATATGTTTAAGGAAGAAAAGTCTACCACAAACCTTAAAGTTTGTAGTTTACAGCAGGGACTAGACAGTCCCTTAGAAAGAAGCTGAACTCCCGAATCTCCCAGGTCATTTTTACTCAGGTCAATCTCTATCAGGGAATTTGGTGACTGCAGAACTGACGCCACGTTGTCAGAGTCTTATCTGTGAGCTTACAGTCAAACAATCTGTAAAGGTTTGACAGAAACAAGACAAAGACAACACATTATGACATGTCTCATACTGTATCAAAATACACAGGTGACAACATTACAATGGCACAGGCCAATTCTGAATGTACATACACATGTTGATGTTGATTCTCACAGACCAATAACTACTTTCTTCCTATTATTTTATATGGTATATGCAATACAGTCAAAACATTTCATGTTTAGATACTGGTGTCAACAGTTTTAACGTGAGTAACTACCACTAGCTATCCATTATCTGATTACAATGCCGTCTAGACTCACAGTCTAAACGAATTACCCTTTATGGTACTTAGAGTCTAAAGGGAACCTTAACATCTGGTTTGGAGTGTATTTAGTGATTTTCGATCTCCTACACAAATGTACTGTTCAAAACAGAGCACAACTAATGCCCGAAGCATCATAACATTTATTTGGAATATAACTAAAATGCATACACAGATTTAACACTAAATTATAATAGTATCATTCTTTACATTCAACACAGTAACTAGAACTTTCTGTACATACTGAAGGGCTTCAACTCTGCAGTGAGGATCCTCCAGTGTAGCAGTTAACAGATTCTTAGCTGATTCTCCTGGATTATTGTCGCTCACATCCAGCTCTTTTACACAGCAGGGGTTTAACATCAGAGAGAGAGCCAGACAAACATAACCTTCATCTGAGATGCCACAATTACTGAGCCTGAGAAAGAGAGATAGAAACAAAGCCTACCATGGGTGATTCCATGTCAAATCATCCCATTTTTGTACCTCATCGTCACAAATTAAAATGTTAAAATGATCATTTTTTTAACATAATTTGTATTAATATAAAAGGCACATCAGGCAACGTTTTTAGGTTAATTTACCAGCTTCATAGTCACTTTAATGACTCATTACGGAGTGAATTAAGGCTCCCTCTAGCGTAGATTTTGCGGCTATTATAGTTGCAGGATCTTGATCAGCGAGCCAGTGAAAACGACAGTGAAACTGAATGAAACCGAAATCAATGACCTTGAAATATGTTCCACGCTAAATCAGCTAAATGTCACATGACCTTGTTGAGTGATATTTACGTCTTTTTTTTTTGTTCATTTTCTTCTTATACATTGTTATACATCAACACAAAATTACAAAAATAGAATCTACAAATAAATAGCCAGTGTAACATTTATCAACAAGGGTTAGGGTTAGGGGTTAGGGTTACAAATTCTATTTTTTGTAATTCTGTATTAACAATGTATAAAAATGCATATGAGGAAAAAAAAAATGACATGTAAGTATCACTCTCTGATTTTGATTTATAACTTAAGCTTTGTGAATGTGTTTATGATGCTTTATGTGTACATTGTTACCGATTTAAGCTTAATTTTAAACCAAAAAATAATTTCACAAACCTTAATGTCTGCAGTTTGCAGTGGGGAGAAGATAGTCCTTTGGAGAGAACCTGGACTCCGGAATCTCCAAGATCATTGTGACTCAGGTCCAGCTCTATCAGTGAGTTTGGTGACTGAAGAAGAGTTGCCACAATTCCACAGGACTTACCTGTGAGCGTGCATTCAGCAAGTCTGCAAACCAGTGTGACAGGACAACCATTACAAAATATCTGTATTTGTGTGAAAGACATTTTCAAGTACAATACAGTCCTGTGTCCCAGTTATTTCATTTGCAATAGATCCTAGTATGTACTAGTATATTCACTGAAATACAGCATACAACCACTGCCTCAATTCACCACCACTTAATGTGGGAAACACTACAATTCCGCTTTACATAAATTCAACCATTTTCACTCTCAGGAAGCTTTCCCAGCCCCATCAGTAACTCACATTGCCTTTCTGCAGCCCCTCACAGCTGGGACCAGTCTCCTCAGTCCCTCATCTGATGTGTTGTATTTCTTTAGGTCAAACTCATCCAGCACCTCCTCTGACATCAGAAGTATGTGGGCCAGTGCAGAATAGTGATTTGGCGTCAATTGGCCTTTGAAATCCTTTGGCGACTCAAGATATTGTTTAATTTCTTGATGCATGGAATGATCATTCATTTCAAATAAGCAGTGAAAAAGATTGATGCATCTGTCAGGGGAAATATCTTCTCTGTTGAGCTCCTTGATGTATTTGCATATTTTCTTGATGCTCTCTGAACTGTCTAGTGGGTGGTTGAGAAGTCCCTGCATCAGTCTCTGATTGCATTCTAAGGTGATGCCCATAAGGAAACGAAGGAAAAGATCCAAGTGTCCATTTTTGCTTTGCAAAGCTCTGTCCACGGCTTTCTCCAGAAAATGTTCTAACGGTAAATGGTTCTTCTCTACAAAGAATTCAAGCGCGTTCATTTTGTCATTCAGACACTGGAATGAATGGAAGACGTGTAGCGCTGCAAGAAACTCCTGAATGCTCAGATGGACAAAGCAGTAGACCTTCCTCTGGTGAAACACAGATTCTTCTTTGAAGATCTCAGTGCACATGCCAGAGTACACAAAGCCTTCACCAACATCAATGCCACACTCCTTCAGGTCTTCCACATAAAACATGAGATTCCTCTGGAGCAGGTGTTTATAAGCCAGCTCTGCCAGTTTCATAATAACCCTCTTATGTGATGTGAGGAGCCCATTATCTGCCTCATGCCTATCACAATACTTTTGACTCCATCTGCTGGTCTGGACAAGCAAGAAGTGTATGAACATCTCAGTCAGAGTTTTGGGGATTTCCTGGGTGTTGTCGTGTTCCAGCATCTGCTGAAGTACAGTGGTTGAAATCCAACAGAACACTGGAATGTGACACATGATGTGAAGACTCCTGGATGCCTTAATGTGTGAGATGATTCTTTTAGCCTGACTCTCATCAGTTATTCTCTTCCTGAAATATTCTTCCTTTTGTGGGTCACTGAACCCTCGTACTTCTGTTACCTGGTCGATATACTGAGCGGGAATTTGACTGGCTGCTGCCGGACGTGATGTTATCCAGATCAGTGCGGAAGGGAACATAGTTCCCTGAATGAGGTTTGTAATCAGAGAATCTAGTGATGCTGTTTGCTTCACATCAGGCAACTTCTTTTTCTGTTCAAAATCGAGTGTCAACCGACTCTCATCCAAACCATCAAAGATAAACACAACCAGACAGTCTTTGTATAGTTTATGATCCAGCTCCTTCAGCTCAGGGTGGAAGTCAAGCAGCAGTTTGTGAAGACTATACTGATCATTTTTGACCAGATTCAGCTCTCGGAAAGGAAGGGGAAACATGAAGTCTACATCCTGATTGGCCTCCCCATCTAGCCAGTCAAGAATAAACTTCTGCACTGAGACAGTTTTTCCAATGCCTGCGACACCTTTGGTCATCACAGTTCTAATGTGCTTTTCCTGCCCAGGTAAAGACTTGAAGATGTCCTTACAGCTGATTGGTGTGTCTTCTGTGGTTTGTGCTCTGGCTGCTGCTACCTGCCAAACCTCGTGCTCCTTGTTCACCCCTTCACTTTCTCCCTCTGTGATGTAGAGCTCTGTGTAGATCTCTCTGAGGGGTACCTCAGCTCCTGGTTTGATGATGCCTTCAGATATGTTCTCAAACCTCCTCCTCATATTGACTTTATGCATTTCTACAGTGTAACATAAACACATAAAGTCTACAGTTATTTTTATTAAAAATGACAGTAAAAACTGTTTAGCTTAGTTATGTGGGGACATGTATTGATGTGCATTTGGAATCATCATGTTAATCTATAATGCTCAATCTATAATGCTCAATTAATGACAAACTGTAGAGCTATATAGTATAATGCAGCCTATCAGGAATTGTGTTTAATGAAACTACACAAGGTTGTCTGCATTTTAAAATGCAGTTTCAGAGTATCCTGGGCTTGGCCTTACTGGTCTGAATCTCATTTGCCTGATTTGCCATTTGCCTGAAATAGGCAACCAGGGCAAAGGAGGTGGGCTTAAAGGCACACCAGGCAACATTTTATGCTGTATATAGGTTAATTTACCAGTTTTGTAGTCACTTTGATGGTTAGTTGGCTCATTACAGGGCAAATGAAGGCTCTATTCAGTTACAAGCACTTGCAGTATGAAAACGAGGATTGGTGAAAACAAAACTTAAACAGTCAACATAACTTTTCCAAAATGATCACTGCTGGTTCCTATTCTTTGGTTTGCAGACAATTTAATTGGCGCCTGTAGGGGGCGTACCGGAGGTAAAACAAAATTGCAAGCTTGCTGGTACTGCTTTGACAATTTGCGATGTTTGTTTCATAGATTCATTTGCAAATTTGCGGTCTGATGTTCAATGACTGTTAAGTTCAATGAAGCAACACCTGCTGTTTACAACAGTATGTTTTATTGTATTTATTTGAAAAAAAAAAAAAACAGAAACTACCAACACTGTGGATTATGTCGGGAATTTTGTAGAAACAAGTAATACATATATGTGTATGTGTGTATACAGAAATAGAATAGAGCATGCAGCAGAGTGTTGTACTATAAAAAGAGAGTGTAAGTACCAGCAAGAGAGTTATGTGCATGCCAGTAGATTCCTCTCTGAAAACTGTGTCGAAACTCATGTTCATCGTAAAAGGACAGAAACTGAGGCCTTGTGTAGGCTTGGCTCTGTGCCAGCTACATCATCTACTAGCAGGAGTATTTAAGGAGTATTTTAGTTAGAGTGGTTAGAATGGTTTGAGGATTACCACTGTTATAACCATTCTCTCGGAGAACGCAATAAAGACTTGGTTGAACAAGACAAACTTCTCTGCTACTTTGGGTTTTTCCAAGAAACTTCTCCACGATTACTTACAGTTAATGTTCATGTCTCATGTTGAATTCAGGCAGGGTAACTTTAGCGATACTACACTACAACTAACCAAAGTTAGCAACAGCTAACGAGAGGTCAAATTTGCTGAGGGGGTTGGAAAACTGTCTGCTTATGTTCCATTTACCCTTACAGCACAATACATCTTCTGATGGTATCTTCTGTTCTGTTGGTTGTTGCAAACCAGAAATACGGCACTTTAAGTGCAATACTCTATAGCTTGACAGATATCGCCTTGCAAGCTGTTGTAAGCTCATATAAGTAAGTAAAGTAAATAAAAATATACACTTGGGATGAAACACTGAACACCAGCAGCCTGTACCACCTGCCTTCTTCTATCCACTTGTTTACAGGTACACTATCTTTATCACTGTGGTACCACTCTTGGGACCCGTAATACCTGCAATGCAATTCTGTTCATCTTCATTCTGTTCTTTAATCTGCTGAAAACTATGTTATTCCCCTTCACCCAATACAGTAAAGTTCTGCAAAATACATTTTCAATTTGCACATGTTTATTGCTTTGCCAATTACAGAGTGCATGGTATTTGCACTTACAGAAATCAAGGGTTGGTCTTTCAGAAGCCTGCAGCTATCAAATAAATGTAAAACAGATCGGAAGATATTGCAGCAAAAACATTATTTAACTTAAAAACTTTATGTGACTATGTTTTTGGCTGTAATTTCACTGGCTTGTCAGTATTATGTGTATTATGAGTATTATGATACTTGTCCGGACACTCGCGCTTCATTTAGATGCCCCTTACCTTTAACTTTACTTCTAGCTGGTGTGAGGTGACTGTTCTCTGTGTGCCCTGATGGTTCACTGATGAAGTGAGTCTGTTCATCACTGAACAGAGTGGATAGATGATTCTGATCTACAAATAAACAAGAAAACAATTCAATAAGAATAATCTTAACTAATAATTTCTCTGCTCAACACACACATACACGCTCTCTCTCTCTCTCTCTGTCTGTCTCTCTCACACACACATACACACATTCACACACACACGCACACACACTTTTGACCTGATTTCGTTGGTTTATTTTCATTGCTGAACTTGGGAGGTTGTACCATGGACTCATCACTCTCCATAGATGCAACACTGGGTGCTGTAGATATGGGTTTGTGTATCTGTGGTCTAGAAAGACACAATAAAACATTATCAAAACCATTTCCACAACAATCAGTCCTTATACAGTATAACAACTATTTGTAATGTACCAGTCCAACATGCTTGTAGTTGATTGATACTGTTGGGACCCTGAGGAAAGCACTTTTACTTTTGCTTTGGATAAAAAGTCCATCATGGAAATTAATAAAACGATTCAGGTTTTACACTATGTAGGTCTACATAGCATGTGATTTGCAAAACTTCTAACATACACACACACACTGTGATATGCGTATGCTATCTGTGTGACGAAAACTTCCTGCCATATTGAGGTGTGTCCTTCTTGGTATAAAGGTACACCCTGATTGTGATGTTGTCACTGGATCATTCATGGTCAGACTTTTTTTGTGTCTGTATGCGTGCGTGCATGCTTGCTGTAGCCATTGTGTTGCAGAATTAAGTATCAGGTAAACAATTTATTTACTCACCCAGCCTCAGAATGTGTTTCTAAATCATCCATGTCTGCCGTGTTCTTCACACACAGGTGTGCTGGAGACTCTGGTGTGAGTGTATCTGACTGTGACCTGCGGCCTTCTCTCTCCTGACACTCATTTAGTTTTACTTCTTTACTCATTTCACAAGTTCACGTTCAAAATGTGACTGTGGAGAAGCAGAAATTGGCTTAAATTCAATGATCTCCTGAACCCTAAGCCCTGAGCTCTCAAACACTTTATGTCAGTTTTTCCTTTCAGAGATGAGTGTAAAAGTTTAGTCAAGCTTTTTAAAATTCATTCAATCTTTATATGGTTTACACAGTGGAGTTGGCAGGTATACATGGATATCACTAGAGATTATCACTGGGCCTACATAAACCTTTTCTATCTCAGAACAACTTAATTGGCTCCACATAGACATGTTTAAATTAACTTTGATTAGGAACGTTATGCAAAGCTACCACCAATGCAATGCTGTCATTTACTTTCTGACTCTAGAGTGCTATACCTTTCCAAAAATCACTATGTGACTTACTACCCTTAGATGATACCGACCAACCCTCTAGCTCAAGGACTTTAAAACGCCATAAAAACTTCCACAAACGTTCAAAAAAACAGGCATGTTCTGGATGACGTTCTGTATTTGAAATGCTTGTAACGGACATAACCCTAAAAATAACGAGCAGCCAGGGGGAGGGGGGGGATGGAGGGGGGGGCATAGCAGAGACGCCTTATTTACTGAACTGTCTCTGCTTTTACGCACAAGCAGAGCCTCGCTCTTTCGAGTTTTAGGGTACTACTAACATCAGTTACTATGAAGTCGCACTGTTTTAAAATTAGGAACATGTAAATTTCTCCTTACTAGGCTACGTTATTAGGACATCCGCTTAAGATAGACTATAAGGGCTGATTCATAGTCCACATAAATTGTCGTCATACACTTTACGCATCATGGCGTTCTTACGTTCCCGTTTGCGTATTTTTGCATTGACTATGATTCAACGTATATTCGTTCCCTGCGAATTTGTTTTGGTTGACAATTCTGCTGAACCCTCCAACAACAGCATCGAAGCAATCAACAAAGGCACACAGCTTGAGACAACTGTCAGCATCCCGATTCTAAAAGGAATATCCAGCCTACCAGAAAAGTTTTCGATCATGTAAGAAGGAAATATTCTTCTCAGTCTGTTAAGTTGCCACGATCCACGGGACATACAAACTTCAGTGACGATAACTTACAGCCTAACAGTTCTAGACAGTCTATGCCAAATTCCAGCGCCCGTTTACACAAGCGAAATAATCGAGGATAACTTCAACAAGTACCGTGTCATAACATTCTGTCACATCCCTGACATTTGGTCTTAGGCCACTTAGCCGAACTGATGTCAGACTGATCTCACCGACACACGCGTCTTGACACTGAATGCATGACAGCTACCAATGGCTACAGGGGGTGGCGGCGAAGCTAACATTTAATTTGTGAACGGGATGACAACGTGTTCCTTCAACAAAACATGGACTGGGTGCTAGTAAATGCAACTGTGTTATGCACAGCAATACAATAAAGCACAGAAATGAAACCAGAACGTATTATGTGTATATGTGTTCGTGTAACTACCCCTACTAAGCAGGATGGGATTAGCCTTTTGGGTTCCTCCATCCACCTCACGACATCCTGTTTTGCTGGGTAACCCCGCCTACTGCCTTCTAATTTCAAATCTGCATTTTGATGATTTAGAGAATATGCGCTGTTTGGCTATCTTAGTAAGACACGTACCTCCGTAAGTAGGCTATGCCTTACATGCCCGATCACCTTACAATTTCTGATAGCCTCATTTGTAATGGGGTGCATAGTCTTTGGGAGCAGCTAACAAACTAAGAAGAGATGCATTTGCAGGGTAGCCTGTCGATATTATGCTAAAGTTAAAATTACGGACTGTAACTGTGACAATTTTAATGAAAGTTCATGATTGTTTTTTTCATCAATACTTTGGTTTAGAGACAAATGTGATATCGCCTGAAAGCTCAGGTTATGTTCTGTCGAGTGGTATGTGTGTCCGCTCTGATGTACCCTTCGGGAGTAAAGTAACAGAAGAGGGGGTGGGATTTTGAACGCAAATCCAGGGGCTCTAAGGGTTAAGGCAGTTTTTAACGCAGATCTTAATAATCAGGCTCTCTCTGTCGTAATTTCAGGGTGCATAAGCGTTTCATTAGTCAGGAAAATTAGCGAAGAGACGTTTAGGATTGCCATTCACACACACGCAACAGGCATAGAAGCAGGCACTAAAGTCAGGACGCAGGTTCACACACAGGTAGTCCAGCCGCACATAACGGGGAATAGTTGGAGCTTAACGGTTTTAACAAGTTTTACAAAATTTTGTGGAATTCGTGTGCGTGATAATAATGTGTCAACTTTCAATTTCCATATGTAGCAAGACATACAATCCACGTTCAGATAACCTAATATCTTAGATTTTGCTTCACCTTGAAGTGACAGTGCCTTTTTACAGCATACAGTACAGTAACCAGCATTTTCTTTCAAACAGAATTATTCAAATGTGGCTTAGGCTACAAAGTAGGCCTGGCAGTGTATAGGCCTACACTATTTCAATTACTTTTCAAAGAGCCTAGATACATATGCTACATAAATAAATGAAAATACAGACATTTGGAATTGATCTTGATTAATCTCAAATCACTTAAAGCGATTGACAGCGCTAGTTAAAATGTGCAGTCAGTACACAACAGGCAGAAAACAAAGCAAGCCTTTCAAAAATAATAGGTGGTGAGATGGTCCTGGCGAGGCAGGGAATGGCCTTTAGGGGGCATGAACATCGTCAAGGTAACCTTGACCAGCTTTTGAATTTGAATTTGCCAATATCAGGCCTTAGAGGTCAGGCACAGGCAGTTATTCAACGAGCACAGCCATTAGCACCATATATACATTGTGGTGCTCATTGTGTAAATTTAGTTACACAACAGGCTTGCTCAGCCTCCTCTGTTGTGCGAAATGCTCTTGACTGGATTCATGACCTTGCACATTCTTTGGTCAGTCTGGTAAGCTGAAAGACAAATTTAAAGCCATTGCTGCAACTGAAGGGGAAGGGCCAGTTCACTCCATCAGGCCTTTATGTCCCACAAGGTGGCCTGTACGCTCACCTGCTATTCATGCTGTTCTCAGGCAATATGGGATAGTACTGGAATCACTAGGTCAGATGTCTGCAAGTAACTCTGAATCTCCAAGTCGGGCAGAGGGCTTACATGGTCGACTGCAACAGGGTAATAATAATAGAACAAGGTTGTACTGGGGCCTATGCTTGCGTTAGACGTGATCAGTGAATTAGAAGTGCTGAATGCATCTCTCCAGAAAAACACTCAGACAATGGAAGGCATGCTCTCTGCGGTTTCCCTTGTCCAAGACAGTTTAAAATTGAAAAGAAACACTGACCACTTTGAGGCAGTCTTTAAGGAAGCAGAGAACATGTGTGACAATCTGTCTCCAGAGCCCATTGCTCTACCACGCACACATAGGCCCCCTGAAAGATATTCTGGGCTAGCTCCTGTGTACACACCTGGAGTTTTACAAAATAGAGGTCTACTGTGTCTTAGACACAGTAGATGTACAAATCAGTGACAGGTTTACGCAACCAGGCATCCAAACATTGAAAGAATTGGAGGCCTTTCTCCAGCAAGCTCAGAAATAGCAGCTCAGAAATATCCTGAACTGCAAGTGGAAGACTTGAGAGTACAATTGCCAATGTTTAAAAGCAAGTACAATGTCACCACAACTGCAGATGCTGCTCATGCTTTAAAAGAAATGCATCTTGAAGTCCGTGCGCTATTTGGTCAGGTTGAGGCACTAGTGAGATTGTTGATGGTGGCGTCCATATCATCTGCTGAGGCAGAACGCAGTTTCAGTGGGTTACAGAGACTAAAAACATGGTTGCGGTCAATCATGAATCAGCAAAGGCTGAATGGAGTGGCAGTGTGCCATATTCACCAGGAGAGGCTGGACAATTTCAACAGACAAGAAATTGCTCAGCAGTATGTTCAGGGGAATGAAAGGAGGAGCAAGGTTTTTGGGTCCTTTACTTAATCTGTGTTTGGACAGGACATTTGTTTGCCTGCACTGGAGTGAATTTATTTAAAACTCATGTAGACTACTTATTTTTACATTTTTATTTATGTATATATAGTATTTTGTTAGCATGTTTGCAAGGCACACTAAGTGGAAAGTGAATTATTTAAAAATGTTTATTACATTCTATTGTTTTTGTTTTTTTTGACATAGGGCTTTTTCTGTTTTCTCAAAGAATTAGTATGCTGAAAATCAGTAAATAAAACATGTTTTTCATAAGGCATGAAGTTTTGGTTGGTGATTGACTGGCACACTAACAAATGACAGATTTGGGTAGTGTTCATCAGGTAGGCCTTAGCTGACGGTGTTCATTGCGCTTTGACTTTGAATAGGTATCATATTTTTGTTGCTTGTTTATTGAAAACCATTGGCCCAAATTACACAAAATGGGGGGGGGGGGGGGGGTGCTGACAGCTTTGACCCCCTGAGTTCAAATATCCTATCTGTGCCCCTGCCCCCTGTATCTTACCAACAATGACAACCAATTTACCCTTCCATTCATTTTTTTTTTCATAAATCTTTTATGCCCCATGACCAGTTGACAAACCTCCATGGCAAGTTGACCTACTGACACCAAAAAATTTCAGGATCAAATACAAAGGTCCCCCACAGAAGCCTCAAAGCTTGTTTTTCCATTAAACCTTTTCATTGATTTTAACTATGTTGCTGTACTCACAAATTACAGCTTGCAGGTTAAAAAAGGAGGAACAAAATTTGTTTCCTCTGACGTTCAAATCTTTTGTTTGTCAAAAGAAAGACCCAATGTAAGAGATTTGGGCATGTTTAATCAATTATGAATAGGAGGAATATACAAAAGAATGTAATGATAGGCCTTTGGGTGTGTTTCAGTTATTGTGGCCTGACTGATTCAAAGATTTTTTTATTGTCATATAGAAATATGTGTAAATGTAAGATATGTAATAATAGATAGATCCATCTATCTATCTATCTATCTATCTATCTATCTATCTATCTATCTACTGTTAGCATGGACATGCAATTCCCAGCCCAGCCTCTGGAGGGCTTCTCTACATGCCTGCCACCAGTAATAGACAGGATTGCAATTGTATCAAATGCTCATGCTTGATCATTTGATAGACATGCCTTGAGCATGTCAGTGTTTCATAAATCATGCAAAAGCTCAAACATCAGTCGAGGGATTTAAAATGAAAGTGTATGCCATTCAATTTACAAACGTGAACAAAATATGCCTCAATATTCACTGAGTATGAGTCTGACAAAAGCATGTGTCTGCTGTATGGACATTTGTACAGCATCACAGCAGGAATGTGTGAGTCTAATGTGCCAGCAGGATGAGCAGCTCATGTGATCTGGCACAGGGATACTGAGGAATTTGGCCAAACATAAAACCCTGGATAGAGGGGCTCAGTGAATGTGGAGTGGAAAGTGTGTAGGTGGGTGAGTGTGTCAGAGGAGACGCTGTAGAAGGACAGAGTGCCGGCCGGCCAGTCCAGGTACACTCCTACTCTTCTGGAGCCGGAGGAGGGGGCAGGTATGTCAATGCTTTTATTATTGTGCCAAGTAGTGTAACTCTGGGATGAGCAGTATAACTTCCAGGACTTTTCATTACGTCCCAGATAGCTATCATCATTCCACCCTTCTCTCTTGATGCTTCTATATGCCACCGCTATATCAACCCCACCGCCACTCCACTCAGCCTCCCAGTAGCAGCGTACAGACAGACCCTCTCTACACAACACCTGAAACCAGTAGTCAAATCTCTCTGGGTGGTCAGGATATGGCTGCTCCTCTCTCACACAAGATACTTTTCTGTTCCTCTCAGAGAGAGACAGAGATGTGTTTGCTGTGTTTTGGTCCAGTGTAAGTGTACAGGGATCTGAAGAAAAGAGGACAGGAGAGGAGAAGAGAGAAACAAAAGAATTCGGGGATGGAAAGCTACAGCTGACTAAACCTTTCTACCTATGTAAAAATTGTTTAGTTAGTTTAGTTATTAGATATCTTTATAGTAACTTGTAGGCATGTTATTGATCAGGGTTGAAGAAACACCTGAGGACTTACATCTCCGAGCACCCGGTCTGAGTCTAATTTCAGCACAGTAATCCATTCTGAGGAAGAAATAAAAGAGAAAGTGATACTTGGGATCTGGTGTGGAATGGTGTAAAATATCTACCAACAGTACATGCAAACTTCAAAGCACTGATGTTGGCCTACAGGGTAATTGATGGATCTGCTCCCATCTACCATAATACTCTCTTAAAGCCCTATGTCACCCACTGGCCAATTCGCTCCTCCAAGGAACGTTATCTAGCATGGCCAACACCTCGCACAGGTCAATCCAGACTCTTCTCATGTGTTGTTCCATGCTGGTGGAATGACCCTCCAAGTGCTACCAGAGCAACATATACCCTATCCACCTTCAAGAAATTCTTGAAGACAAGAATATCTCCTGGCTTAAATTTCTGAATTCCAGGAATGCACTTACTCTCTTACTCTTACTGTCTCCATACTGCACATTTGCACTCTCATCTCAAAATGCTGCAAATTTCATGTAAGCAATATAGTTTTTCATTGTGCTGTAGCTTGAATGTTTATCCTCTTTTGTAAGTCGCTTTGGATAAAAGCATCTGCTAAATGCATAAATGTAAATGTAAACTTCTTGACCAGTCCATACATTTTTTTTTTTTTGTTTGTTTGTTATATGGTCATAGTAAAGCTGTATTGGATTGAAAAGGGTAATAATGCAAGTATCACGCATATAAGAACTCCCATAAGTATTGTGTGGATCATTTGTACTAGTTTCAATGCAGTTTTTTTTTTTCAACGCACTGAAGTGTCTCAAGTAAGGATTCTCAAGTCTAGCAGATAAGACCAGCAATCCTGATTCTCCAGGATGATTGTAGCTCAGATCCAGTTCTTTTAGATGATAAGGGTTTGATATCAGAGCTGAATCTAGAAATCCACAGCCCTCTTCTGAGATGAGGCAACCAGACAATCTGAGAAAGAGAGGCAGAGAGAGGGAGATAAATCATGGTCTATCCCAGAAGAGCCAGTCATCAGTACACTACACCAGAGATTCAAGCATTCATCAGAGACTTCATTCAATCTCAGAGACTACATTTTCAGTGTTGTGTGACAGCATAACATCAAATGTATTAAAGTGAAGCACTGCACTGTGATGCTTTATGGCAGAATGCAGTACTGTGTTTAAGGAAAGGTATGGCTTAATTCAATCCATATCCCTGTTGCTTAAGCTCACTGAGTACTGCTGGTAAGAAGAGGAATGAAGAAAGAAAAAACTTGGTAAGACATAGAACAAATTTGCGAACCAGCCATTAACACCATTTGAAGGGGGAAGAAAAATTGAAAGTAGAACCAATTTTCTTTGCCCTAATTAGTTAGCATTAGCTGCCATTTCTTTATATGGACAACTTTGAATCAAATTTTCTCGTTCCTTTTTCAAATGACAGCACTCTGTGATTTAGAGCAACCGGGATATGGGTTGATTTATGCTTGATTTTTTCTTTAATGTCCTTGCCTTAGTAAGTGCCTTATTTTGAAACAGAAACTAAATAAAAGCAACATGAAGTTTAACACCAACCTCAATGTGTGCAGTTTACAGTCAGGATTGGCAAGTCCCTCAGAGAGAAGCTGAACTCCAGAATTTCCAAGATCATTATGACTCAGGTCCAGCTCTATCAGGGAGTTTGGTGACTGTAGAACTGAAGCCATGATCTCAGAGGACTTATCTGTGATTTTGCAGTCAGCAAGTCTGTATAACAACCAGATAAAATGTATAATAGAGAAGAAGATTCACCACTGAGTTGACCATCACCAAGTCTGTGCCACAAAGTTAAGTCTTACCCCCTGGTCACATGAGCGACAAAAACATAGATGCATGGCAATGAGCCACCATTCATTTTCAGTGACAGCTGGCGATGGGTGGCAAGTGGAGGCGATTTGGCCACACGTTGCCAGGTAGGCAGGGAAAAAAATAGAAAAGCTGTCTATTTCATGCAAATACTGGGTGACAAATCCAGGCAATTTTTCACAATAGCCAATTTGAGTGACGGAACGTGTGACGAGGTGCTTTGAAACTAAACTTTGATAAAAAAAAAAAAAAAAAATGGCAGAGCTAACACACCGATCACTATTTCTGTTTTAGTTTGGGATTTATGACTTGGTATTTTGTAAAATGAGATAAGAAATTTTGACTGTTACATCTGAATACATTGGTTCTGTAACCAGAAAATACAACTGTGGTGATATATACGGTCTACCAGCCACCTACTTGCGTTAGCAAGTTAGCAACCAACTACCAACGAATCATTCCCTGTTTATGAGCTAATAATGCCTCCTCAGCCAACCAAGTGTTTCCTGCTCAAATCACCTAGACAACAGTACGTGTGACCAAAGGGTCACTCATTAGAATCTAAAGCCCTATATAATCATGATTCTATAACAATCTTCTATAGAACTAGATCCTAGGCAACTCACTGTGATCCTCTTCAGGAATGCAACAGGCTGAGCTTCTCAACTTTATGACATAAGACTTCTTATATATTCTTATGGTAGCAGAACTTTTGATGAATGAAATGAAATATCGGTGAGGGAATTGGCAGACGCCCCATCTCTGACCGATGTGTAGTGACAACAGACAAGGACTAGTCATAAGACTTAGTGTTTTTACAAGAGAGAAGCATGTTATCTTTTGAGCATGTGAACTGTGATAGACTATAATGTTGCCTGATGCTGTTGATGCATCACTAAGGCTCAGACAGTATATGTTCCCAGCTTTTACATTTATATTACATTTATGCATTAAGCAGACGCTTTTAGCCAAAGTGACTTACATTTGTCAACTGTTCAACAACTAACTGGCGTTCAAGTGCAGTCAGTGTCATGCTGTAAAAGTTGTCTTTTTTCAGTGCATATCCTGCATGGCTGGTGGGAATAACATCTGTCATATAACTGTCTGTTATATGAGCTTGTGAAAAGGACACTCAAAAAGATCATTTTATATCAGAAACAGATCTATAATATATCAAAATAAAAAAATCTAATCAGAATCCAGGAAAGTGGTTGCTGAACCATCTCAGATTTATTTATTTTTTGTTCATTAAATCCCCAAACTACCATCTGTTAGATGATATACGCCGACAGGTAACAGAATGGCATCTTTACAAGCCCAGTGCATGTATGTGGTGCATTTTGTAGGTGTCATTTGTTGTGATTCTAGTGCAGTTGCTAGTAAGTGGCAGTCCAACATATTTTTGTGTTGAAAAATGATCACTATGAAAGCATTCTTCACTGTGATAGCATTCAGATGTGTCATAACCAAAGACACTACCTTGTGTGTAACTCAACTAAATGTTGTTAAAAGACTATTGTTAAAAGACTGTATATTAATTTTTTTTTCTGCAGCGTAGCGCCACCTATTGACAGACAAAAAATGGAAAATTACTAAATTTACGTCAGCGATTCCCAAGACACCGAAACACCGGAGGCATTGAAACTCGGTGGGCATGTACCCCCTTTAGGCCTGTAGCACATAGCCACATCAAACAAGCCCCCCAATGCACCAATGTGTGGTGTAGCGGAACCTGTTGACAGATAAAAAATTACAGAAATCCTGAACCGTAGTGCAACAGCAAACAACATTTTAGTTGTACATGGGTCTCAAGAAACTGCATATGACAAGAACCCAACAACCCATGTGTGGTGTAGCGCCACCAGTTGGGCGAGAAAAAAATTTGATGCCCAAATTTCAGTTCTGTTCTGGGACACTGACACACCAAACCGCATGAAACTCATTGGGCATGTAGATTCACCTGAGTTTTAACACACTGAGGTATACCGTAAGTATGTGTGTTTATATGTGTATAGCTTATAGGGGAAAATCTGTAAGACTTGTGGTGCAAAAGATGTGTCAAAAGTATGAATGAACTTTCTTTTCCTTTGGATGGCACATACAGCAATGTGCAGATGTCATGTTATGTACTGCTAGGCAGTACGTCTAGTTTTCATCCAAATCGGAACCTGAGAGTATATCACGTTGACGATCACCTGGCTGCCCCAGCTTTTAGCAAAATCTCAGGATGGCAGGATGAAGGCATGGCAAGATATTTGAAGGTGAAATCCTAAATTTAAATATTCTTCAAAATCATACCGAAACTTTGGGAAGCCCTAACTTTCTAGGAATTATCTATATATTTTTTAAAAAACAACGTTGTTCTTCTTAGACATGTATCGACTGGTATTAAAAATCTTGGAAGGAAAATTAATGGGGTTTGTATCATCACCGACATGAATCTGAAACTGACTCTTAATCACCATCTTATGTTTCTTTCCCCAGTCCAGAACAACTATTCAGGGTCATTCCACATTGCTGTCTGTTTTCTGATGACAGCATTACTCACAACTTATGGGTACATGATGATAATGTTTTACTTTACTGTGAACGCTGCATGCTTTTGGGATATAGCACATTCAAATCACCCATTGTTCTGGTTTATTTATCTCACAGGTGATGCTAGTAACCTATGTCCCATCACAATATTTGAAACATGATTTAATTAAAGTGACTAAAACCCATATTCATGGCCAGCAATTTATCTGCAGCCTACATAACTAAAACTTACCTTACTTAAGGTACCTTACTAGCTTACATAAAGTTATTTGTGCTTGAGTGTGTTGTGCGATGTATCCTGTCCAATTTTAAAATTCCATTTACATAATTTCTCATGAATATCTTCTTGTGATTCCCAAGGATTGTAAATAATGATTCATGCATGTTCCTTTTTCCCCTGCATTGTATGTTACGGCTCTGAACTCTGAACTCTAAATCAGGTATTGGATGCCTTCATTATGCTTTGTAGAACTAAAACTACAACTTTGTTGTAAAATAAAAGTAAACTCTCTAAATTATGACTAAGTTGTTTACTGTGATGCGGAAAAGCTTCACGGAATGCTGCATTGTGTTGTACAGGGTCTGGACAAGCACAAGTCAATTGTTCAAATTACATGAAAATCAATTCCATTAAATGTTGTAGTTAATTTTAAGTTTTTGCTGCAATGTCTTTTTTTGTTTGTTTGTTTTTTGTCTAAAAGATGCAGGCCTATGCAAAATCTATACCTGACTTGTTTCTCAGAATAACTTGAACTCTACACCATTGACATATATGCATGTATATCCTTTATTTAGACTGACTGTTTCAAGTTTGATTTGATAGAAGTTTCAAGTCACATGATAGGAATGATATATACTTCACAATCATATATGTTAGTGCAACTGGCCTGATCAAAACAAATAAAAAGTCTTTAAAAATAGAAATAGATTAGCTTGTGATTTCATTTACTTGAGTGCAATGGATCACAGGAATCATGGGTATCATTCAGAAAATTGGAATTAAGGTACTCTTTAAATGACTCATTTTTGAGCCACAGAACAAGATAGTTTTGAGTAACTATTGTTTCTACTGAAGATTAAGTTGAGTTGAATATCATTAGTTTGACTATTTGGGTTTAAAGTGTATGGGTGCGCCACCCTGATCACAGTGAGGTTTAAGGACAGGAGTGTGTAACTCTGGGGTTTGTGCAACATGAGAAGATTATGTCATCTTGCACAGGGACATTGAAGCCCTAACTTCCCAAATCCAAAACCCTGGATAGAGGGACTCAGTGAATGTGGAGTGGAACGTGTGCAGGTGTGTGAGTGTGTCAGAGGAGACGCTGTAGAAGGACAGAGTGCCGGCCAGCCAGTCCAGATACACTCCTACTCTTCTGGCGCCAGGTGAAGGGGAAGGTATGTCAATGCTTTTGTTATTGTGCCAGACAGAGTATTTATCAGGAGAGCAGATCAAACTCCAGGACTTTGCATTAAATCCAAGACGACCTTCTTCACTTCTGGCTTTCCTGTCAATGCTTTTATAGGCCACAGCCATTAGAGCCTCTTGCCCACTCCACTCAGCCTCCCAGTAGCAGCGTCCAGACAGACCCTCTCTACACAACACCTGAGCCCACCAGTCAAATCTCTCTGGGTGGTCAGGATATGACTGCTCCTCACTCAAGCGTGTCACTTTTCTGTTCCCCTGCGTTTGGGTCCAGTGAGAGCTCACAGGCATCTGTAAACAAGGGTGAATATAGGGAATTTCAGTTGCTAGTTTACCATTCAGTTTTTGATGTGCAAAAAATGTTATGCATTAGACTTGAAGAAACGTACATTTCTGCACACCTGGTCTGAGTCTGATTTCTCCACAGTGGTCCACACTGACAAAAAGAACACACACACACACATACATTGAAAGAGCAAGAGAGACAGTGAGAGAGAGAGATTTGAGTTAAAAAGCACATTAAGCTAGCCTACATGTAAATATCTTCACAAGGATGCTCCCTCGTCTTATAATTATCTGAAATGCAGCTCCACATATTCTATAGTTTCCCTATATCAAGTATGTTGCAAGAGCAGTTTATCTCTATATACTCAAGTGTCTGCAGTTTACCACTACACTAGGTATGAAGAAATTAACATGGTTTCCACAAAGGAGACAATGTCTAATTGTGCAACAATGAGGTTTCTTTCTGAACATACTTAAGTATCTCCAGTTTGCTGACAGAATCCCTCAGTTTTGCATATAACAGCTTCAGTCCTGATTCTCCAGGATGATTGTAGCTCAGATCCAGCTCTTTCAGATGGGAGGGGTTTGAAGTCAGAGCTGAAGCCAGAAATCCACAGCCTTCCTCTGAGATGAGACAACCAGACAGTCTGAGACAGAGAGAGAAAGAGAGACATAATTATAGAAAGACAAACCTTTTTTAAAAGTCAAAGACTGCAAAACAAAACAAAAAAACACTCGCTGTATTTACAGTCAGTTAAAAGTGACCTGGTTCTGATTTTATGCTAAAATGTGGCACCATTCTGATGTGTCATGCGCATGGATCTGATATTCTTCGATAGGTTTCAGGCCCACTTCATATATGAAAATAAATCAGATATGAATCAGTTGTGTGCTAAAGTGACTACAGTGTGAACTGGCAGATCGGATATTTCCTGTTCACTGTGATAGAAGCTCTCTCTCTTTTTCGCCTTAAAATAGGGGTAGCCTGTTGTAGACTTTGCAGGTTACTTTGAAAGCGAAAGTAGACAATTAGCCATAAAAATGCAAGTTTAAAGGCACACTAAACAACGTTTTTAGGTTAATTGATCAGCTTCATAGTCACTTTGATGATTAAAGGTTAATTACGGGGTGAATGAAGGCTCTCTCGACCGCTTCTAGTGTAGGTTCCGCGGTTACTACACTTGCAGGATCTGAAACACCGGGTCGAGGAAATGAAACTGAAAGTAAATGAAGTCGAAATCACATTTATTTTCAGAGTAACGCACATAAATTATCATCGCTGGTTCCTATTTATTGGTCTGCAGATAAATTCACATGGATTACTGAGAATGTACAATGTTGTTGCTATTTTTTTTAAAAATTGCCAACGGTAGGAGGAGCTCCAGAGATAACAAAAAAAAAAAAAACGCACTCTTGCCTGGTGTGTCTTTAATGTTATCCGAACATGAGCATGCACTACTATTTCATACACTATTATTTCATGCACTATTATTTCATACACTATTATTTCATGCACTGTTATTTCATACACTATTATTTCATGCACTGTTATTTCATACACTGTTATTTCATGCACTGTTATTTCATACACTATTATCTCATGAACTGTTATTTCATACACTGTTATTTCATGCACTGTTATTTCATGCACTGTTATTTCATGCATTATTATTTGCAGCCACCATGTACTTACTTTTTAGTGTCCAAACCTTCTGGTGCCCATGTAGCTTGCCTCACCTGTTAATCATGTAAATTAGGGTATCTGATGTGTGCAAAAGGAAACGCAATCCAAAAAAATCGGATGTAGGAAAAAAGAAATCAGAAATGGGGATTCTAACTGACAGTGCAAACGTAGCCAATGTGCACCATCAAACAACATTCAGACACAAGAACTTGGCTTTGGGATTCTGTCCATGTAGATCTACAACCACGTTTATACTGTAGCCGATCAACCCAGGAGCCTGTGCATTGGAACAGGGATAAAACTCCTTTAGAGAGAGATGTCTATTCCAATCACAATTTCTGTGTTTAATGTGTAATGTTTATTTATTTATTTATTTTAGTTCATGGAATGTAGTCTCTATAGCTTCCATTTTAGCCTTTTGGTTACATAGTCCATGGCAATATCAGTATATCTAGAACTTGTAGAAGTATACCCCTGGTACCTGTAGAACAGGCCACAGCTCCTGGGCCATGAATACAAATGGGGCCAACATGATGTAGTGCTGTGTCCTAAAGTGTTTTAATTTGTGAAACTTCTTGTAAACATAAGTAGTATGGCAAAGGCGACAAGTGTCACTTGACAAAGTAATACGTAAAAGAGATCACTGAGTTGTGAGTTGTATTGTGTGCTATCGTGGGTGTCTAATTTGGTAATACGTAAAAGAGATCACTGAGTTGTGAGTTGTATCGTGTGCTATCGTGGGTGTCTAATTTGGTAATACGTAAAAGAGATCACTGAGTTGTGAGTTGTATCGTGTGCTATCGTGGGTGTCTAATTTGGTTTAGAGTGAGATGAAACGGTTCATCTGTTCAACAATCTAGTAAACAGTTTGTCACTGGTGCAGGACTGTGAGATCCTACAGTGCTATGATGTGGTGACATTTGTCGCCTGGAACTTAAGCCTTGAGAAGCTGAACACCAACCTTAATGTCTCCAGTTTACAGTCAGGACTGGACAGACCCTTAGAGAGACTTTGAACTCCAGAATCTCTTAGATCATTGTGACTCAGGTCCAGGTCTATCAGGCAGTTCGATGATTGTAGAACAGTAGCCAAAATCTCACAGGACTTCTCTGTGAATTTGCAGTCAGCAAGTCTGTGTAACAACCAGATATAACATAAATTATGAGAGAAATGGTTAATTTTTTCAGGTGTAGTGTCTTTGAACTCACCCCAATGTTACCAGTGGAAAACACCCAAGAACAGACTATAATTTACTATCTATTTACAAAGTAAATAATTATGTGGGTAAGTAATTAGGATGCTAATCATGAAATCCCACAGTTATCCAATGCTGAAATTATTTCATTTTAAGTCTACGAACCTCAGGATCTGCAGTTTACAGTGGGGATTAGTTAGCCCTGCAGAAAGGATGTGAACTCCAGAGTCTCCCAGGGCATTGCGCGTAAGATCCAGCTGTATCAAAGAGTTTGCAGACTGC
The DNA here is from genome assembly GCA_015244755.2 of Tenualosa ilisha. Lineage (NCBI taxonomy): Eukaryota > Metazoa > Chordata > Actinopteri > Clupeiformes > Clupeidae > Tenualosa > Tenualosa ilisha. Next base: position 276,084 of record PYXC01000229.1, read on the forward strand.
AGGCATCTCTTCACTGTTTCGCAGGACAGTTTGTTTAGTTTACACCCATCAAGTCTGCAGGAAAGAAAAGATAAGATTTTACTAAATAAAATGTTAAATATGTGCTTTATTCATACCAGAGGACATTTGAATCTTCCTGCACATTTAAACACAAAGTAAAACTTTCAAACTAAATATTTTAAATAGAAAAGATTTGGGGCAGCATTAAACAAATGTGAAATAATGTAAAATTTGCATTTCTTTTCCACAGTAACAGTAAAAATTAACAATGATCATTACCATTTCCATAAAAAAAAAAACTTACTGTGCCTTCCTGCAGCACCTCACAGCTGGGATCAGCCTTCTGTGTCCCTCATCTGATGTGTTGTATTTCTTCAGGTCAAACTCATCCAGCACCTCCTCAGACATCAGAAGCATGTGGGCCAGTGCTGAGCAGTGAGCAGAAGATAATTCCTTTTTGAAGCTTTTTGGTGATTCGAGATAATGTTGAATTTCTTCATGTATGGAATTATCACCCACTTCAGATAAACACTGCAAAAGACTGATGCATCTCTCAGGGGAGAGATCCTCTTTGCTCAGCTCCTTAATATGTTGACAGACTTTCTTGATGCTGTCTGAGCTGTTGTGTATGTGAGTCAGAAGGCTATGCAGAAGTCTCTGATTTTTCTCCACTGAGATGCCCATCAGAAAACGAAGGAGAAGATCCATGTGTCCATTCCTGTTTTCCAAAACTTTGGTTACTACCAACTTTAGTGACTCCTCCAAGCAGAAAAAGTTTTCCAAGTTCTCCATCTGATTGCTGTAGGAAACAAAGACATGGAGCGCTGCCAGAAACTCCTGGATGCTCAGATGGACAAAGCAGTAGACTCTCTTGTGGTGAAACAGCAGTTCTGCCTTGAAGACCTCAGTGCACAGGCCTGAGTACACTGAGGCTTCACTGACATCAATGCCACACTCTATCAGGTCTTCTTCATAAAACATGACATTGCCATTCTTCAAGCTCTTGAAAGCCAATTTTGCAAGCCTCAGTATCATATCATGGGACTGCTGGAGCTGTTCCTGCTTTCTCTGTTTTCCACTTTGATACTTCTGATCCTTCCTGGTGGTCTGGATAAGCAAGAAGTGTATGAACATTTCAGTCAGAGTTTTGGGGATTTCCTGGCTGTTGTCCTGTTCCAGCATCTGGTGAAGTACAGTGGCAGCAATCCAACAGAAGACTGGAATGTGGCACATGATGTGGAGACTCCTAGATGCCTTAATGTGTGAGATGATTCTGTTGGCCTTGTTCTTATCATTGATTCTCTTCCTGAAGTACTCTTCCCTCTGTGGGTCATTGAACCCTCGGACTTCTGTTATCCGATTAATGCACTGAGCAGGAATTTGAGTGGCTGCTGCTGGTCGTGAGGTTATCCAGATAAATGCAGAGGAAAACAAAGTTCCCTGAATGAGGCTCGTCATCAGAGTATCTACTGATGATGCTTGTTTTACATCATATAAGTTAATGTTTTGTTCCATATTCAGTTTCATACGACTCTCATCCAAACCATCAAATATGAACACAACCTGACAATCTTTGTATCCTTCACCACCATTCAACTCCTTCAGCTCAGGATGGAAGTTAAGCAGAAGCTTGTGAAGACAAGACCGATCATTCCTGACCAAATTCAGCTCACGGAAAGACAGTGGAAATATGAAGTCTATATTCTTATTGGCTATCCCATCTACCCAGTCAAGAATGAACTTCTGTACTGAGACTGTTTTCCCAATGCCAGCAACACCTTTGGTCAGCACAGTTCTGATATGCTTCTCCTGTCCAGGTAAGGGCTTGAAGATGTCATTGCAGTTGATTGGTGTGTCTTCTGTGCTTTGTGCTCTTGATGCCAATTCTACCTGCCAAACTTCATGTTCCTTATTCACCCCTTCACTCCCTCCCTCTGTGATGTAGAGCTCTGTGTAGATCTCATTGAGAGGTGTATGAATCCCTGGCTTTTTATGGTCTTCAGATATGTTCTCAAACCTCCTCTTCAGACTGGTTTTATGATTCTCTTTAACTCTCCTCAGGTTTTCTTGGTCTGTTCATTATTTTTGTAAAAAAAAAGATCACAACTTATCACAACTTGTGTGTGTGAAACAAGAGCATAAATAAAGAGTGGATCGCCCCCACTCTCATTAGATGTAAATCAGTGTACTGATTATGTAATGAATAATCTGTTCACCTGATTTTTTCCCGCTAACTTGAATCCGTTCACCCTGCAGGTGTCTGCTGCTTCCTGACAAGTGTTCATCCACAGGAGGTTCTGTTGTATATTTCTTATCACACTGGGGACAGGCTTGGTCTTCTGGTGGTCCAGGCTGCTCCCAGTAGCTGCCAATGCACTGCCTGCAGAAACTGTGTCCACAGGTGATGGTGATGATTGGGTCCCTCAGTACCTGCTCACACACTCTACACCTGAACTGATCCTGGGTCAGATCAGCCTTTAACCTGCCAATGCAACAAAGATAACATATTTTTTGAGTAATCTCTTTAAACATAGAATGATACATAACACTGCTAAAATACTGAAGATGCTGAATGAAGCACAAGCATATTACTTAGAAGATTCAGGATACTTTAGCGTTTTAGCATTGTGACGGTCCCTCTTAAGTTTTCAGATCTCTGGTTGGCTATCTGTTTGTTTGACATGTTTTTGGCAGCCTTCCCCTGCTCTTTTTGAGTATCTTGTGAGCAGAATTATTTTTCATACAGAGGAGGAGAATATATCTGTTTTCATAAATACCCAGCTACATGTAAACTTAGTCTAAAATATACTGGCTGCCAGTCAATATTGTAAAAATTATGTAAGCCTTGACAAGACAAACTGGATTAGGATGTGAGGCAAGGGAAGACAAAATGAGAAAAGAAACTTCATACAGTATGCCTTCTTAAACTGATGTATTGCTCTTTTGTGGCTTCCACTGATAGATAATCAATCAACTCTGACACAATCTGTTGTTCGGGAAACTTCACGTACTGTCATTTGGAACAAATATGACAAAAATCTCCTCAGCCACCATGCTGTGAGCACCTACAAAACATTGCTATGAGGGCAGATTCTTATGTCAAAATAAAAGCCTAATTTTGCCCTGATGGCAATGCATTGTAGTGCTTTTTCAAAACCATCAGATTATGTTCGCACATTTGTACCGAATGAAAGTACTTGAAGACCTCTATAGATTGAATGTGCCAGAGTTCTCCTCTAAAAATGTAGTTCAACAGCTGGCTCTATTTTCATTTTGAATTAAGTTTCAGCATTTGTGTGGGCAGATAACTCACTTTAGACGTTCCTTGCTAAACTCTGGAGGATTTCCCATAGATTCTTCACTTTTCATTGACACACAGCTGGGCACTGGAGATGAAGGTCTATCTCTCTTTGGTCTAAATAAAGGGAACCCAACAATTTAACAACAGAATACCCCTCCTCACCAAAGTGGTAAACGTGCTCACATTGTCACTACCCTACCATATAAATACAATACATTACTGTAATTCTCTCTCTCTCTCTCTCTCTCACACACACACACACACACACACACACACACACACACACACTCAAACACACTCACACTCAAACACACACACACACACACACACACACACACACACACACACACAATCACACATACACACTCACACACACACAACACACACAACAAAACACACACACACAACACTCAAAAACAACAAACAACACATACATCAATCAAACACACACACACACACTCACACACACACACACACACCACACACACACACACACACACACACACTCACACACTCACACTCAACACACTCACACTCAAACACACACACACACACCACACACACACACTCACACACTCACACTCAAACACACACACACACACACACACACTCAAACCACTCACACCACACACACAGTGCAGATCATTTTGTTTATGTGTATTTTGCAACTCCAACATTACTCAATAAGGGACTAAATGTGTGTCATAATGGTGTCATATTTGACAGCATGTATGGCACGGGTTGGCAGCGTCCGGCCTGCGGGCCAGATCTGGCCCGCAAACAATTTTCATTGGCCCTCCAGCTGATTCCATGTTTTTTTCCGAGCACGTCTTTTTTATTATTATTCCGCCTCCTGTGATTCCTGCCTAGTCTAAGTCAGTATTTTGTAATGAGTGAAATAGCGCCCCTCCGATGTAGCCTTATAGGCTATGTGGTGAAACACAGTATTACACACTCCTGTCATGTCCAAGTGGAAAAGCAGTTTTATCGAACTCCGGTCTAATCAACAACTTAAAATGAAGTCAGATGGCAGATCAGTGTGAGAGAGGGGGAAAGGGGGTTTTTAGGAGTTTTAAGGAGGAGAATTACGTTTGTACCGAGTACTCCAAAGGCTGAAGACATGCAAGAGTGAACAGACCTACGTCTGTGAGTTTATGCCCAACCCTTTAAGAAACAGCGGAAATTAATCAGATACAATGTTGTCTTGCTACATTATATTAAACGCTGCCCAACTAGCTGTATATGCCCTGACAATTGTTATAAGTATGTTATTAGTAAGATTCTGCAGAAGTTATTTCTGAGTATCAACTACTGCACATGCACAGAAATATATGTTGTGTACTGGAACACGGTGTGCCGACTCAAAACTGAATTTATGCCCACCATAAACATTATTAATTTTCCTACAAAATAAGGATCCATAACCTTGTTATATTGTGGAATTTTGTATGCATAAATAGGGTGTTTAACTAAGCTGTAGGCTGGGCTCTGGCTCGCCACCTAGTGGCGTGAAAAAAAATCTGGCCCGTGGCCTAAATTACTTGCCGACCCCTGATGTATGGTATGTCAGGTGTGTGTGTGTGTGCGTATGTGTATAGGCAGATAACTCACTTTATACGTGATGGGGCTGGTTCCTTGCCAAACTCTGGAGGATTTCCCATAGATTCTTCACTTTTCATTGACACACAGCTGGGCACTGGAGATGAAGGTCTGTGTCTCTTCGGTCTAAATAAAGGGAACCCAACAATTTAACAACAGAATACCCCTCCTCACCAAATTGGTAAACATGCTCACTTTACATTTAGCAGTTTTAAAGAAATTCACAAGGCTTTCTATGAAGAAATATCTTCAAAACTCACTCATCTTCTGCAGTCTTATATATAGATATAATGGCATTGATATTTTTGTCATTTATATTTTTGTCAAACATATGTTATAGTCTTTTACTCTTTATTCACCACTAACATTAAATACTGTAAGACTGTAAGACAGCCCTTGTCAACAGAACAGAAATCTTACGATTTGTCTGAGAAAAAAAAAAAAAAAAAACAATCTTTGAGAAATATCTACACTCGTGTATGTTATGTACACTAATGTGTGCTGTCATAACCTTTGTCTTTTCTGTGTATTTACCTTTTATATTTTTTAGTTGCCCAACAGAGAACATGCTGGAATTGGTTTGTTTCTATCACAGTATACATGTATGTGTTTTACAAAAAAAAAAAAAACTTGACATGCCAGATAAACATGGACCTTAATGTGTCCAGGACATGTTACATATTTGCAATCATAAGTGCGTATGTGGATGTTTGTGCAAGTGTGTGTCAGTGAGCAAGTGAATAAGGAATAATGTGCTGTGCAGTACTCACCTTGTGTTGGTCTGTGCTGATGTGGTGCTCATGTTCACAGGATCATCCTTTAATTTGCTGCTCATGTTCACAGTTTTGGTGCTTTAGATTTTTTCTGTATCTAAGGTACTCTGGTCAGTGGTGGAGAATAACTTTCATGACAATGAGAGATTACAGCAGAAGTATGTGAAACCTCTCTTTGTTATATCCCTATCATTTTATTTGACCAAGTTAGATAAAATCGTGATCGCAGTTTACCAGTCAACAATGATTTTGTTTAGCTGTCAACAATCACCTGAACTGAAGTCAAATGCCAAATGGATAATATAAAAACTGACAAAGTATTGTCAAGTATACCACTCCAAATAGATGATTAATATGATTTTCCAGATGTCAAGTAAAGCTGTTTAAATTTGTTAGAGGAACTCACCTTATGTGCTTTTTCTGTTTCCATTCATTCAGAATTACTTTTCATTTCCTTGAAGCTCAGACACTCCCTATAGAGAAAACAGGTTGGACTTGTTTAGTCAGAGGAGAATAAGGCATGTCAGCAGCACCCCAGCTAAAATTACTGATGTTGGTGTAAATGTTTAACTCTTTCCTCCCCACTCATCCATCTCTTTCTATTTTTTTCATATATAAAATGAAATAAATATATTTCATTTAAATGTTAATAGTTCATGTTTAATATTTAAGAACATATCAATAAGAATATGGAATCTAGAGTTAGTCCTCTGTTGATTGTTTGATTGCCCTGTGACTTTGAGTATATCTGTGTGCAATCACATGAGCCCATGCGTGAATGTTAAAAATATTTTGTACCATGTGGTTTTATCTCCTCCCCTCTCATCTCTCTTTGTGGACAAGCAGTGTATACACAGTCAATGACATTTGCCCCTTCACATTAAATTCTGTTTTATTAGAAGATCTTTGACATAAAGGTGAGTGCCATGTGTTGCGCCCAGCTCTGCTGTGGTGTGGTTACCTCAATCCTCCTATTACAGCATACACTAGTCTCCCAGCTCCCAGGCTGCGGGGGGAGCTGGGCAACTTGGCTGGGCTGGCCATGGAGGCTAATTGGCCACAGGATTTAAACGCCTCCTGCAGTGTGCAGACTTTTTCTGACTCCTGCTCCGGCCTGCTGTTCCGCCAGGGTTGGCGACGGCCTTTTTTCTTTCTTTCTTTTTACACACTACATTTCACTACGCTGACTTTCACTACACCTTTGCGTATTCTACACTTACTGACTATTCTTTCTATTTGATTTAATAAATGATTGTTTTAACGTTATGCTTGGTGTGGACTCCCTCTATGTTATCTCCACCTCGAGCCAAGTGGTCATAACACATGCTAATCAGTGTTCCTTAAAGGGATTGTCCAGAGTCAGTCAACCCATAGCCATAGTGTTGTTTGAGGTTGCTGAGTGTTGTTGGTAAGAATAAGACCAAGAACATTTGGTTCAACATTGACTGAAGCTGAAGCTCATTTTCCTTGCCCTCATCAGTAAGCACTGGCTGCCATTTCACTGTTCCGTCACATTCTTATTCTGACCAAGAACATTCATCACTACAGGATTATGAGTTGATTGATGGATTGACTCCAGACTATTGCTTTAACCTAGTAATCAGTTCACAAGATTAGAAATGCAGTCACAAGTGCTAAGTATACATGCTCATTTGATTGTGTCAACAAAGGATCATAGCAATATATTTTAGTTGCTTAGACTGACTAAAATTATGAACCATTGAGTTATATGAGTTTGTATCCTATTCTTTATTTAGATCGTCTGTTTCAAGTTTGATTTGATAGAAGTTTTACTGAAGTCTTATGGTGAGAATTGACATGCAAAAATCACAACATAAACATAAATTATAAACTTTTCCAAAGCTATATTTGTATTTTAGTGCAACCAGAAAAAAAGTCTTTCAAACAGTATTTAAAAAGCATTTAATAGATTCTAGATTTTAAGTTTTCAGCTATTAGTACAAAGGACAGGAATCATGGGTAGCATACTATTTAAAACCTTTCAATTACGCTACTCTTGACTTATTTTGAGTTCAAAAACATGATAGTTTCTATTGTTTTTGAGAATTTAAGCTAAGTTGAATACCATCAGTTTGAATGTTTTCTGTGTATATGTGCCAATGTCCATCCACATTACAGTTTATGTATATAAGTGTGTAACTCATTACACAGCATTAGAGGATCATGGGATGCACAGGGACATTGACGCACTGATTTCCCAAATCCAAAACCCTGGATAGAGGGGCTCAGTGAATGTGGTGTGGAACGTGTGCAGGTGTGTGAGTGTGTCAGAGGAGATGCTGTAGAAGGACAGAGTGCCGGCCGGCCAGTTCAGATGCACTCCTACCCTTCTGGAGCCAGAGGAGGGGGCAGGTATGTATGGTATGTCTTTGCTTTGATTATTGTGCCAGGCAGAATATTTGACAGGAGAGCACATCAAAGCCCAGGACTTGGTATTGAATCCAAGACGCCCGTCTTCACTTCTGACTTTCCTCTTAATGCTTTTATAGGACATAGCTATTAGAGTCTCATGCCCACAATACTCAACCTCCCAGTAGCAGCGTCCAGACATTCCCTCTCTACACAACACCTGAGACCACCAGCCAAATCTCTCTGGGTGGTCAGGATACGACTGGTTCTTATCCGCACGTGTCACCTTTGTGTTTCCCTCAGAGAGAATTAGTTCTATCTCTGCTGTGTTTGGGTCCAGTGTGAGCTCACAAGCATCTGCAGTCAAGAGGAATATGGGAAGTGTCGGTTGTTAGTTGAGTTTACAACACACACACACACACACACACACACACACACACACACAAATGTGAGACTCATACAAGCAATGCAACTAAAGGTCCTAATGGTGTTATCACCATTAACACATTAATATTAACACCATTATCAGATTGTCCAGTGTTCTCCGACTCAAATAGCACCCTCCACAATCATTGACACCCCCAGTAAACTTGAGAAAGAACTCAGGTCTTTCTCATACCTCTTGTTAACATTGACTCTTTTAATAAACATTCATGACCTTGTAGCAGCCAATAATATAATAATGTAATAACTTACCAATAACAATAATTTTGGCCATTTTTAATGTAATAAAACCAATAATGTAATAACATGGCCAATAACATAATAAAATGTATTTTGCCAATAAGGTTATTATGTTAATGGTTGGATGAATAAAATAATTTGAAAATATAACTGCAGCAAATAATGTAATAATCAGTACTACACCATAGCTGCTTAAAGAGCAACTTAGAAGTTAAAATTTGTTAGTGAATTTACCCATATATGCTGCTCATAAATTAATTTAGAAACATTTGGAATTATTTCATATGATTTTGAGAGTTATAATATTAAGCAGTTTTTAAGCAATCCTCGAACGTTCTATGCGTGGCATTTGTGGCATAAAAGGGAGTCGTCTCTGTCTCTCACTAGCTGTCTCTTGATGGAGAATGGCACATCTGCCCCATCTACAGTCTCATCCTGTCATATTCAAAATGCATAAAACATTGCTAACATTGTGTGCTTTCCCTACCAAATGAAATCATACAGTAACCTGCTATTCATATAATCTCTGAAAACTCGACGGTCAAGTTACATCCTCAGGTGTATTCACTAATATTTCCATCACAATGAAGGATGAACAGGCACTACAGGTCTGCAAAAACTACAGCTGACTTACAAAATAAAGGCCATAAATACACCATGCAATCAAGTTGTAGCCTACCAAACCACATGGGTGTTGTGCTACAGTGTTTCAAAGAAAACTTAGCTGGCTATGGTAAACAAATTCACTGGCTGAGTCACTGGCTGAGATGGAACACTGCTCTTTCACAAATCACAGGCTGTAGGCTCTAACTGGTATGTCAGAGGCAAAACTACAAACTGACAGACTGGTGTGGTGGTTTGTGTCAGGATTTGTCGCTGGACATTTCTTTGTCAACTAGTCATTGACACACCAAGCATACTGTCCGTAGGCTACGTTCGGTTTTATGTTTGGACAGCTGTAGTTTAGACCCTTTGAATTAGGTAGCAAGTGGTAAAATGGTATTCAATTGCTTTCTTTTCCATGTTTGTTATTCTACTACTAGCTAACACAATTCTGTGGTAGTTGCCAACACATTTATATTAATGTAATTGCCTGTATGTATTAACTTGTGTTAAAGTTTATCTTGTTCACCATGCCCACTTCTCTCCTCCTAATTATCATCAAAGTAATGTGTAGCAGCAGTCTCATCCACACTTCGTAACACTTTGTAATGTGGACGTTGTAGAATTGCTTGTAACAGTTGATTGTTTTCATTAAATTTGTAAGGTGCACAAGCCATCTCACAAATTAGACTTTGGTGAAACTTACATTTCCGCACGCCTTGTCTAAGTCTGATTTCTCCACAGTGGTCGACACTGACAAAAAAGAACACACACAAACACACACACACACACACACACACACACACACAGACACCCACACACATTGAGAGAGAGACAGAGAGAGAAAGAGATATTTCGGTTATAAAATGAATAGTGAATGTAAATCTGTTCACAAGACTGCTTCCTTGTCTTGTAGAACATTTGAAATACATCTCCACATATCCTGTAGTTTCTTTATATCTTACAGTCAGTGTGTTTGAGCGGTTTATCTCTACTTATCATCCGGAGAAATGGAATACTGATTTCTGATTGGCTGGCAGGGTGTGTGTTAATTCTGTGTAACGCACACCTATGAAGTAGATCTGGTGAAAAAGTCTAATTACCATTCTATATCAATGTTTTTTTTTAATGGTAACCATAACAACCTTAATAAACGGCAGTTGAACTTGTTAGTAACAATGGAATCAACTGTTATAATACTGCACATCTCGTCGTCAGTTGTCCCTTACATACTCAAGCGTCTGCAGATTACCATTACACTATGAGGAAATTACCATGGTTTCCACAAAGGATACAATGTACAAATGTGTGACACCTAGTTTTCTTTATGAACATACTTAAGTGTCTCCAGTTTACAGTGAGGATCCTCCAGTCTAGCAGATAACAGCTTCAGTCCAGATTCTCCAGGATGGTTGTAGCTCAGATCCAGCTCTTTCAGATGGGAGGGGTTTGAAGTCAAAGCTGAAGCCAGAAAACCACAGCCTTCCTCTGAGATGAGACAACCAGACAACCTGGGACAGAAAGATATTGGAAGAAATAATCACAACCGTGCATTATGGTCAGTAGTGTAAACACAGCCAAAGTGCACTTTTCGTCACCGTCTGTGAGTGAAATCAAACAACACTGGAACACTGAAAGGGCTTGGCTTTGGGATTCTGTCTATGTAGATTGGCATCTAGAGCCACATTTATACGTTGGGCCATCAACCCAGGAGCCTGTGCATAGGAATATTGACCCAGGATATAACCATCATGGAATAAGCTCATTCAGAAAGCCTGTGGCTACAATTTGTCTATTCTGATCACAATTTTTGTGTTTAATGTCGAATGTTTACATTTTTTTTTTTAAGTTCATGAAATGTAGTCTCTATGGCTTCCATTTTAGCCTTTTGGTTACATGGTCCCATAACAATACAAACACATCTAGAACTCTCAATGGCATAGGCCACAGTACCTGGGGCTGAAGGCCCAGAGCCATCACATTGACCAAATAAGGCCAATGATGCAGTCATTTCAAAGTGTTTTAATTTGTGCAGCTTTTATTTTAGCAAAAAACTATGGCAATTGCCAAAAGTGTCAGTTGACAAAATTTTACACAAAAGAGATATCATTCTATTGTCTACGAGAGCGTTGCAGAACTTTTTGCAAACATCAAAAAATGGACACTCTGTCTCACAACTCAACATTCTACTGGAGTTGTGTGTTACTGAGGGCATGGTGTGTCTACTTTTGTTTCATGGTGAAATGAAACAGTCAATGATCTATCCCACAATTTATCACTGGTGCAGGACTGTAAGTGCCATGACATAAGTCAGCAGTTTTTGTCAAGTGTCATTTGTCATCTGGACCCTAATTTGGCCAAGTAGTTTAACACCAACCTCAGTGTCTCCATTTTACAGTCAGGACGGGCCAGTCCCTTTGAGAGAATTTTGACTCCTGAGTCTTCAAGATCATTGTGACTCAGGTCCAGCTCTATCAGGGAGTTTGATGACTGTAGAACAGTAGCCACCATCTTGCAGGACTTATCAGTGATTTTGCAGTCAGCAAGTCTGCATTACAGCAAGATAAAAGATTAAATATATCATAAATGGTTGGGGTGTTTCTTAGTATTTCAGGTGCAGTGTCTCATTATAAACCTACTAACCTGATGGTATGCAGATTACAGTGGGGATTAGTTAGCCCTGCAGAAAGAATCTGAACTCCAGAATCTTCTAAGTCATTGCAAGTCATATCCAGGTGTATCAAGGAGTTTGCATACTGTAGACATCTCTTCACTGTTAAACAGGACATCTTGTTCAGTTTACACCCATCAAGTCTTCAGGAAAGAAAAGTAAAGATATTACAAAATAAAAAGTGAAATGCGTACTTTACTCATCCCAGAGGGCATTTGACTGTCTAAACAGCACCTTCTTGTGTATGACATTTGAAATACAAATTAAATAAGTCTAGCACTAAAGCCCCTTTGTGTAATTTTCAGTTGTCTATGAACAAAATGAGTTTTATTTTCAATTTCAATTTTTATTCATAATTATTACCTCATTAATTAGTAATTACAATTATAAGTGTTTGGGCAGGCTTTTCAGTCGCCATTTATATATACATTGCATAGGCGTAGCCAATGCTGATTGCCATGTTGCGCCGCCATCTTGTAACTACAAGCCCTGGCAGGGCACAACCAGGTAAATACAGCTCCACCTTTTGCGTTTTTACGTTCAGTGGCAGCGCAAGCGGAAGCTAGGCACAAACTCTCAGGGAGATCACAGCTAGGGAGAAATGATCAAGGATGCACCTATTTGAAAACTCTCAAGATCGATCATACATAGCCTGTTATCTAACAGATGATGAGCAGAATCCATAGCCAAGAAACCTCTGTCCGGGAGTTATTCCACGATAATGACCGCCTCGCAGAACGTTATCCCTTACATAGTAATTACATACTTTTATAAATCTGTAGTCTATATCATAATAAGGAAGTTCTGCAAAATTGAATTGGAAAAGTGTAGATAAGTTAGGCTAACTATTCATCTTATTAATTGCCATTGCTTATTAGTGTTACTAAACAAGCAAAAACTTATGAGATTCTAAGTAGGGTTGGAAATTTTCAAGGTTGCATGCCCTTTACCTCAAATGAAACGATCGTATGAAATCCATGATGGAAATACAGTACAAATTTTTACTGTCTTGTACCTTATATTATGGGCTGTATTCTTATAGTGTCAAGGGAAACCTTGGTGCACCTTGTGCCCAGACACTGAGGGTGCGGTATACCACCTCACTGCTAGATGGGAGAAATTCTTACACATAGAGGCTTTAAATAAATGTGAAGTTAGCATTTATTTTGCATGATAACAGTGTAAAGGCAAAAAAAAATGCTAAAGCTATTGTTGCTATAAATAAATAATTTAGCAATGAAAAAATGTGAGAGAGTAACTCACTGTGCCTTTCTGCAGCACCTCACAGCTGGAACCAGTCTCCTGCGTCCCTCATCTGATGTGTTGTATTTCTTCAGGTCAAACTCATCCATCACCTCCTCAGAAATCAAAAGCATCTGGGCCAGTGCTGAGCAGTGAGCAGGAGACAATTTCTGTTTAAAACTGTTTGGTGATTTGAGGGACTGCAGGACTTCTTCATGTATGGAGTTATCATTCACTTCAGTTAAACACTGCAAAAGACTGATGTATCTTTCAGGAGAGAGATCCTCCCTGCTCAATTCCTTAATATGCTGACACACTTTCTTGATGCTGTCTGAGCTGTCATGTATTTGGGTCAGTAAACCTTGCAGAAGTCTCTGATTTCTCTCCAGTGAGATGCCCATGAGGAAGCGAAGGAGAAGATCCTGGTATCCAGTCTTGTTTTTCAGAACTTTGTCTACCACCAACTTTAGTAACTCTTCCAAGCAGAAAAGTGTTCCCAAGTTTTCCATCTGATAAATGCAAGAGACAAACACATGAAGTGCTGCCAGAAACTCCTGGATGCTCAGATGAACAAAGCAGTAGACCTTTCTTTGCTGAAAAACAGTTTCTTCCTTGAAGATCTCAGTGCAAATGCCAGAGTACACTGAGGCTTCACTGACATCAATGCCACACTTCTTCAGGTCGTCTTCGTAAAACATGACATGGCCATTCTCCAAACTCTTGAAAGCTAATTTTGCCAACTTCAGTGTCACACTATGTGATTCCTCAAACTGTTCCAGATTTATCTGGTTTTCACTTTGATACTTTTGATCTTTTCTAATGGTCTGGGTGAGCAAGAAGTTAATGAACATCTCAGTCAGAGTTTTAGGAATTTCTTGAGTGTTGTCCTTTTTCAACATCTGCTGAAGTACAGTGGATGAAATCCAGCAGAAGACTGGAATGTGGCACATGATGTGGAGACTCCTGGATGCCTTAATGTGTGAGATGATTCTGTTAGCCTGATTCTCATCACTGATTCTCTTCCTGAAGTACTCTTCCTTCTGTGGATCATTGAATCCCCGTACTTCTGTAACTTGGTCAATGTACTGAGCAGGAATCTGACAGGCTGATGCTGGACGAGAGGTTATCCAGATGAGTGCAGAGGGAAACAGACTTCCCTGAATGAAGCTTGTCATCAGAACATCTACTGATGAGGTTTGTTTAACATTAGAAATCAAATCCTGTTGGAAATTCAGGGGTAATCGACTCTCATCTAAACCGTCAAAAATAAATACAACTTGACAGTCTTCATATGCTTCAGCATCATTCAGTTCCTTCAGCTCAGGGTGGAAGTCAAGCAGGAGTCTATGAAAACAATACTGATCTTCCTTGACTAAATTCAGTTCACGGAAAGGAAGGGGAAACATAAAGTCTACATTCTGATTGGCTATCCCATCTACCCAGTCAAGAATGAACTTCTGTACTGAGACTGTTTTCCCAATGCCAGCAACACCTTTTGTCATCACAGTTCTGATGTGCTTCTCCTGTCCAGGTAAGGGCTTGAAGATGTCATTGCAGTTGATTGATGTGTCTTCTGTGGTTTGTGCTCTAGAAGCCAACTCAACCTGCCAAACCTCATGTTCCTTATTCACCCCTTCACTCTCTCCCTCTGTGATGTAGAGTTCTGTGTAGATCTCATTGAGGGGTGTTTGATTCCCTGGCTTCTTAAAGCCTTCAGATATGTTTCTAAACCTCCTCTTCAGATTGACTTTATGATTCTCTATAACTCTCCTCAGATTTTCTTCATCTGTTTATGATTTAGTGGAAAAAACAGACCTATTAGTGATGAAGTGATTTTGTGTGTGAAGCAACAACATAAACAAAGATGTCCATCACTTGCCTCTACTCTCATTACACTGAATAAAATGGTTGTTTTAAATTATATTATTATTTAATATCCATTACAAACAATCCGCTCGCCTTTATTGTTCTCTCTAGCTGTCGTTTGTTCAGTATACTGGTGTCCACTGATTCCTGCCCTGTCTGTTAGTTCATCCAGAGGAGCCTGTAGAGGAGGTTGGGTTCTGAGTTTCTTTCCACACTGAGGACAGGCTCGGTCTCCTGGTGGTCCAAGCTGCTCCCAGTAGCTACTGAGGCACTGCCTGCAGAAACTGTGTCCACAGGTGGCAGTGATGACCGGGTCCCTCAGTACCTGCTCACACACTCCACATCTGGAGTGAGCCTTGGTTATGTCAGGCCTTAACCTGGAAGTTAAATACACTTGGGAAGTTATTGAATTATTTTTTTTTTACAGCTAAGCAACCTGTTTTACAATGTGTATTGAATTTGATGCTGCTGGGTTGAATATGTTGAAGGAAACACAAGCATATTTTGACCTATGAAAGTGTGTATACATTGTAAACATAACGTGAAACTCATGAAATAAAACATTCCCTTTACAGTTCCCTGGGCAAACATCCCCTCTGACCCGATGTCTTAGGAGACATGACAGTGAATAAATAGCACCCTAGGCTTTTAGCTCACTTGCTAATGAGTCTACATGGTTCATTGTGACAGTGGCCTACTATCTCATGGAAACCTAGCCTATATTGCAAGCTCCAATCATAAACCAAAGCCTTATTTGTCTTTCATCAGGCTTTAGCAATTGTGTGTGTGATATGATTGTGTGTGTGTGTGTGTGTGTGTGTGCATGCATGCGTGCGTGCGTGCATGTAGGCAAAGACGAAAGGCAAATAACTCACTTTAGAACAGTTGGTTTTGGTTCACTACTGAATGTTTGAGGTTGATCCATTGACTTGCCACTCTTCATAGATACACAGCTGGGCACTGGAGATGGAGGTCTATGTAAACAAAAGGGGACAATCTCAAATATGAGATCACTGCTCTGAGAGGACATATCAGACGTTGACTTTGTTGTGCTTTAAAATATTCTGTATCAATTTTGAAGTTGAAGGTACGTAAAGCAACATTTTTAGGTTCATTTACCAGCTTCATAGTCACTTTGGTGGTTAAATGGCTCATTACAGGGTCAATGAAGGCTCTTGTGACCCCCTCTGTTGCTTCCTTACAGTTACAACTACTTGCATTTTAAAAACGCAGGTTGTGTTAAAAGAAAACTGAATGAAACCAAAATTGTGTTTATTATCTTGTCAGTCAGCAGAACTCCTCAAAAATAATCATCACTGGTTCCTTTGCTTTGGTTTGCAAACTAATCCACATGGGTTGGTGAGAATGTATAATGCTGTTTTTTTTCTCCTTAAATCAGCACCTGTAGAGCATCAGTAGAGGGAGCTCCCGGGTTAAAAAAATACAGGCCTGCCTAGTAATGCTTGGGGAACTCCCCAAACCAATTGTTGTAATCTGCAGAATCGAGTGGTGAGAACGTAACACACAGGAAAGTCTGGAACACACTGGTAAATATAGCAGTGTTTAATTTTGCACAAATATTTTTGTTTGTGTGAAATGGCAGATAACTCACTTTAGAACATATGGTTTTGATTCACTACTGAATGTGTGAGGTTGATCCATTGACTTATCACTCTTCATAGATACACAGCTGGGCACTGGAGATGGAGGTCTATGTTTCTGTTGTCTGGATAAACAAGAAGTCACAAATAACTATTAAACATTAAAAACCCTTCTAAAGAAGATAACAGAAATGTTAGTTACTGAATTTCCTAATGTAAGTGTTCTACCACATTATCTTATATGAAGGTGTCACTGACATTTTAGTCATTTATATTTAACAAACTCACTAATGTGTTGTACATCACAGTAAAAGGCTAAAATGAATAAATTATTTAAATGAGCCTAGATCATGCACATTGCTGAAGTATATTACATGCTGTAACCATCATATCACAATACCCGTTTTTCAGATGAATTTCCAAGCGAGACAAGATGGAATACCACTGATTAGAATATTCAGGCCCACATCACAGAAATGGACAAGATGGAATACCACTGATTAGAATATTCAGGCCCACATTATAGAAACAGACAAAATAGAATACCACTGATTAGAATATTCAGGCCCACATCATAGAAACGGACAAAATGGGCATTATTATCCAAGATTTGGAATTATGCATATGTGTGGGTGTGTATGAAAATGTTAAAGGAGAAATCCAGTGTGAATAAATCAGTTTTCCTGTTGTTTTTGACGTTGCTGATGCATGACAGTTAACTTTGTTTCAGTTTTCAGTTTTGTCTTGTGCCCCCATCAGTTAGCCTTACCTGCCTTGTGGCCCCATCAGTTAGCCTTACCTGCCTTGTGGCCCCATCAGTTAGCCTTACCTGCCTTGTGGCCCCATCAGTTAGCCTTACCTGCCTTGTGCTCCCATCAATTACGCTTTCCCTCCTTGTGCCCCCATCAGTTAGCCTTACCTGCCTTGTGGCCCCATCAGTTAGCCTTACCTGCCTTGTGGCCCCATCAGTTAGCCTTACCTGCCTTGTGCTCCCATCAATTACGCTTTCCCTCCTTGTGCGCCCATCAGTTAGCCTTACCTGCCTTGTGCCCCCATCAGTTAGCAATACCTGCCGTTTCACAAATGCAGTCTATGTTGCACCAAATTCTCTCATTTGCATACCTACCGACAGCTCTCAGCAACGTCAGAAAGCTGTAATATTGATGGATTCTCTTCAGTTTACTGGTAAGTGTGTGAATAAAGAATATAATTGCTCTGTGCTGTTGGTAAACTACTAACCCTGCATTGCCCATGATGACAGGATCACCCGGTGCAGGATCCTTCCTCTGCTGCTCCATGGCCACACGGCTATGTGTTGTGCAGACTCTGGTCTGAGTGCTTCCGCCTCCCTGCCTCTTTACCTTACAACTCTGACTCTCCTTAACTGTATGCAGGAGAACAAATACAAATAAATAAACTACACCCACTCATTTCCAAAGGCATGACTGCCAGACTCTGCCTGACAGCTGAAGTGAAATGAAAATAATTGCCTTTAGTTACAGTATGCACGGTCAGATCCAGTTGTAAAGTCCAAGTAAGTCAGCTAAAATTAACTTTCCACATTTTCTGAAACATGCAAATAAAATCATAGCATGATCATAAATCATAACATTGGTTTAACCATGGCCAATACACGCTAAAGCCTCTCTAGTCAAGGTATGAGTCTAACTGACAATGATAGGCTATAACAAATCTCTGTATAGATCAGTTATTCTATTTACAAGTTACAGTATGGTGTAATTATGATATGGTAAAGATGACAAAAAGAACAAGTGCAGTCCTAGTAAGTCACCCCAAATAGGCAATTAAATTAGTATTTCCCAGTTGTCAAGTACAGTCCTTGTATTTGTTAGAAGAACTTACAATATGTTTTGAGTTATGTCCGTTTTACAGGAATCTATTTCCATTTCCTTGAAGCTCAGCCACTTGTAGAGAACAGGTTGGACTTGCTCAGTAATATGAATATGTGGGAGGCGTGTCATCAGCACACAAGATGTTCTGTTATCATGTTTACCCCTAACTCTGGCTGAACTTATCCTAGTTTGTTACATAACCACCTTCTTAACCACCTACCCCTCAGGCTAATCATGAGGAATGGGTGAAGGGCAGAGACACAGGGAACCAACAGGAGCATATGAGACCAGAAACTAAAGACGAATTCAAGATCACACAGCACTATGCAGCAGTGCACCGGGGGCACTGAAGTGTTCCAAAGAATACCTGGATAGAGCATCTACTGTACGTCATAACGCTGAAGCATATTCTTTAGAGATCGGTGCCCCTGCGGAGTGCTGCACAGCGCTGTGTGATCTTGAATTCGCCTTTAGACAGGCAGCAAACAAGATCACATGACAAAACCAGGAAGTAAACACAAGTAAAAAGGTGAATTCAGAATCTGTGCAGCACTGTGCAGGCACAGAACTAAAAGAGTTACAAGAAAGAAACTTCTATTTACACACGCCATCTGTAGGATGTTGAGTGAAATAACTCAATATCAAGAAAATAAGAAATTAATGCACTGGTAATGCAGAAATTGGAGAAGATCATTTCATTTTTTATGTTTTGCTTTTTGAAACAAATAGTCACTCACATTGTATTTACACACAAACTGTAAAATAGATTTGCACCCGCACCTGAAGGCAATCAATCATTCAATTGAGACGCGATACTCTTTGCGCCATCACGTCATTGGCCGGTATGCGGTGTGTACCTAAACCTATGAGGATGCATGCAGTTTTTTTTTTTTCGTAGCCAAATCTATTCCTAATAAATTCTTCAAAATAAATATAGTAGTTCAGTATATATTTGAATTCATGTTTGGTCACACTGAAAAATCTGTAAATTTTTATTACAAAGATTAAAAAGATTACAAAGAGGGGACAGACCTTTTTGGACTGTATTCTGACTGACTGCATCTGAGACACTGATTAATATGGGCTAACTTGTCATGGAGCAGGTTAATTCAGAGGCAAATGTTGACTCAGTAACTCAGCTCACAAGGGGGCGTGGACACGGACAACAAGCACATGGTAAACAGAAGAATGACAAACAAGCGGAAAAGCACAGAAGCACACGAGAAACCACAAACTAAAAGTCAGACAGAAAACTGAGGCCCAAAAGCCTGACATATGACTGACATACTGTATGTTGAAGAGATAATTGTGGTGCTCAACAATCCACCTACACACAACAACAACAAAATGGACAAAACTCAATTTGAAAGCTAAACCTACATATTTCTCAATCAAATCAGCTCCATGAAATAGAGAATAACAGACAACACGTTTGAAAAAAAAAAAGAAAAAAAAAACACCACTAATATGCTACTAAATTGCAAACATGCAAGCAGAATGTTAATGTTTGAAGGCACATTATTAAGATCTAGGATACATTAATGAGTAATCAAACCTTCTGTATATTTTGAGTTTTGCTATTCACCTATAGGAACAGGAATGAACTCCTTCCCCATTCACTTTCTATTGTTGATAATAATGTGCGCTTGTGTTCATGAGAAATATTTGTAATTTTGTGACTTTAACTCCTCCCCTCATATCTCTCTTTCTGCAAACAGCTCCCTAGAGAGTCAGTGATACTGGCATTTGCCCATTTAAATCATTGAATCATCTGTTCCTTGTCCAAAAATTTCCTTCAAATCCGTGCAGTACTTTCAAGTTATTTTGAGAGACAGACAGTCACCAGTGAAAAAACATAACCTCCTTTGTGGACTTAATAAATACAAAAGTGGAACAATCTGTTCACAATAAATTTGTAAATTTGTAGATTTGTTTTAAAGCTGCGATGCCAGGCTTTTATTTGATAGCAGGTAAACCACGTTAAGACAACGAAATATGAACATCAGGAAAAAGTGTGCCAACCAGCCCCGGTCTCTCCTATATCAAATAGCAAAACAGCAGCTAATGCTATCTGATTCAGCATACAAACTCATCGCCATGTTGCCATGATGTAAATGCTTGTGAAGGTGTTGAGACTCACACATAGAAAAATATTATAAAGAATGCATATGGCTAGTTTTAGCTTCATTTCATGTTATCCACTTTGGTTGTATTAAAGAAATTTAATACAAATTTGAGCAATCAAAATTGAACAGTACTGGCAATCAGATGAGCATACAAAAAAAACTACAGTACAGTCATGATTTAATAATTTCTTTTTTGATCATCTTAAGGTTACATTTGGAGCTGGCAACTATGTAAATATTTATCAAAAAGCTCAAATGTCTTTTTTCAATGCAGTAGTGTACCAAGGTCTTGAATTGTCAGTATTCTTTGAATTTAGCTTTAGGTCCTATACACTAAAAGTGTTACATTACAAAAGAACATACATCTGAACATGAAAATATTTTCCAAAATGTACCACAATATTCCTGAACAAATGAGACAATGTCCTAGCTAATAAACAGAACCCCCCCCCCCCCAGGTGAGGGACAGAGACAGACAGACAGACACACACACACACACACCCTTTCTGAAACTACTCCCTAATCACTCCCACCTCTTTTTATGGGGTGAATGTTGCGTGTGGATGACACACGCTTAATTTTGCTTAGATGTTGTCGAATACAATGACATTCTTGACAAAATATGAAGCAAATCCATATCAATGGTGCGTTGTGATGGCGGCTCCTGCTGAATGGGGAGTTCATGTGATCTGACACAGGGACACTGAAGATCCAATATCCCAAACCCAAACTGTTGGATAGAGGGGCTCAGTGAATGTGGAGTGGAACGTGTGCAGGTGGGTGAGTGTGTCAGAGGAGACGCTGTAGAAGGACAGTGTGCCAGCTGGCCAGTTCAGGTACACTCCTACTCTTCTGGAGTCAGAGGAGGGGGCAGGTATGTCAATACATTCTTTTCTATGCCAGGCAGAGTAATAGTTAAAATTGCAGTGTACACACCAGGACTTCTCACCAAATCCAAGACGGCTCTCTTCCTCACCCCCTTTCCTATTGATGCTTTTGTACAACAAACCTATGTAGCTCTCGCCCTTAGTGCACTCAGCCTCCCAGTAGCAGCGTCCAGACAGACCCTCTCTTCCCAACACCACAGCCCAGTAGTCAAATCTCTCTGGATGGTCCGGATAAGGCTGGTCTTTATTCATACATGTCACCTTTCTGTTCCCCTCAGAGAGAGAGAGTTGTCTGTATGCTGTGTTTGGGTCCAGTGTGAGTTTACAGGCATCTGCAGACAAGAAGAAAGGAGGGAAACGCCCTCAGAATATGACCCATGTATTCACTCTTTCCTTCATACAAAAATCACAAAAAAAATCTTAACTGAGTAGCAGCTGTTTCAACCTCATCTATTTTTTGAACTTGCTTTATAAGAAACGGAGGGCTTACATTTTTGCACACCTGGCCTGAGCCTGATTTCTCCACAGTGGTCAACGCTGATAAAAGAAAGAGAGAGAGAGATTTAAGTTAATAGGGTTGATTACATACTGCATGCTATTATATATGTGCGTCTGCCCTCTTGTCTTGGTATGAAATAATGTGATGTTTATCTGTAGCTAAAGCACAAACAGGTGTAACAGGTACTGAACTGGCTAACTGACAGGGCTGTATCTCAGTCTCAGAATGCAGCAGTAATACGTTTATCTGGGTTTTTGGGGATTTGGGTATCAACATAACATGTAGTAGCCTATACAAACCTTATTTTTGACAAACTGTATGTCAAGTTCCCTTACGTCAGGGAGCTAACCAGCACTGACACTGACATTTCTGAAATGACATAGCATACTGCTGTGCTACTGCACAAGACATCTATGGGGCCTGGGGCACACATTTTTTTAATATAGAAAAAAAAGTAACCACTGCTTATTTTTTCTATGCTAAAAAATGTGTGTCCATTTTATTGCTGCACAAAATGGAACCCTTGATTTAGTAAAAAAAAAAAAAAAAAAAAAAAACTTTGTAAAGTGAGTCCACAAGTCAAACAAGTACACAGTGCCTCCCAGGCTTATGTAGTAATTAGCACAGTGAAATGTTCCATGAACCACTTGAGAGAATGTTCCAAGACCTGCACTAATGAATGAGGGCTGTTGTCTAAATGTGTCACACTGAAATTTATTTCTGAACATATTAATGTATCTCAACATACTTAAGTATCTCCAGATTGCACTGCGGATCCTCTACTCTTGTAGATAACAGCTTCAGTCCTGATTCTCCAGGATGGTTGTAGCTCAGATCCAGCTCTTTCAGATGGGAGGGGTTTGAAGTCAGAGCTGAAGCCAGAAATCCACAGCCTTCCTTTGAGATGAGACAAGCAGACAACCTGTGAGAGAAAGACAGACTTAAGTTAATAAAGATGCAAATAGTTTACAAAGACACATGGAATAAAGTTCTTCAGACACTTGGGATTCTGATTGAAGTGACAACTGACTGAACCAATGAGACACTACAGTTAACACCAGAATAAAGTTCCTGGTTTTTAGCGTGGTCAGAAGGGTTTTTCACAATATCAGAACTGAAGTGCATGAGCAGTAAAGCCAAGTGTAATTCATAGAGGGTGCACATACAATCTCATCTTTCTTCAAGAGTACTATGGCTGGAATTAAAAAGAAGCAGGTAATAAACTATGTAGCACAAAAAGTTGCTTAAATAGCTGGACAAATAATCTAGCTAATTGTTTATAGCCCATACACCAGCAGTTGTTGAACATTTACAAGGACATTGAGAGTGAGACATTGACTCACAAATAGCCTAATGTAATCTGGCATTTTTTTCTCTTGCTAGGCTGGCTAGTATCTGACTACTTGAACATACACTAATATATATGTTCTAATATATAACATAAATATTGGCATGCACTTTTCAGCCCCAAAATAGCTATATAAATTGTTGCATTTCGGTGTCGTCGTGCAAACAATACAGGTCTATACTGTATGTGGTACATAGAAATGTGGGAGATTTCATCTCAATGCATGTTATATGGGAATTTAAGAATAGGATTCACATAGAATTTCAAAAAATATCCTTTTAGAGAGTTTAGGCTAGTTAATTTGCTTGTCATTTATGGTGCTGGTCAAAAATATGTCAACCATACTATCGGTTCACCAACATGTAATAGAGGACTATGTAATGAGCAAGGTATGGAAGAAGGCCGGACATGTATCAGTGTGGTAAATCACAACTAGAGCTAGTTAATATAGACTGTTAATTTGCCTACAACACAGATCAATACGTTGTGCATGGTCCTGAGACACGTGAGACATGTCTCAGTTGTGATTATATCACATGTAGAGGCTGTATACTTGTACGAAATATAAATATAATATGTGTTAAATCAGCTCGCTCCTAATGGTAGAGGCCAAAATGTATCAATGTACACATGGTTTAAAAATACACAATAGAACTTTAGGACGGTCACTTAAGGACGGCCATGTTTCGCAGACAGTAGATTTTCCTCTGTGACGTATCTGTCAGAATTTCTGTTGCCACATCTATTAGCCAAATTACTGTGTTTGGGTTTGTGAGACCAACGTGACTACGTCAGCTAGGAGCACAGTAGACACTGGACCCAACTGAAAATTTTAAATTCAGCCTCAATGCCTCCCTCTGAGATCGACTTGATTCCTATGTCCACTTCTTTTACTGTCTATGGCGTTACCCAGACTTGCCATCTGTATCTATGTGTCAGGCATTTCACTGGCATTCACCTCTTAGCTTACCATTCAGGAGAATTAAGATGTCTTATCTCAACGATGTACACAATGTTTCAAGTTCGCAGATCATGCAAAGTGCTGTCACACACTAACCCAAGCAGTCCGTTAAATATCTCTAAAATAAGTGCTGTTGTCTGAAGTGTCTGGACATCAACTATTAGCCTACAAAATAACTTCTCTGTAGCCTCTGCGCTCAGTGTGCATTTAACCACTTGGCAACAAGAAAACACATGGATAATGCTAGGCTATGCAGTGTAACGTAACGTTTCTTTACCTGCAACCCAAACATGGGTGTTTCAATTTCATGTGTGTTTCGACCATCTTGTGCTATCTGGACAATGCTCCTATTTTGACAGTCACTATTGACAGCAATGACGGCCAACCCACAAACGTCTAGAACTTGTGCCGACGAGAAAGTCTAACATCCATTCCAACTTGATCATACTGACATGCAATCTTAAGACTTATATATTAAGAATGAACAAAATTAGCCAAAATGATCAAGAAAATAAATTTATGTGAATTTAAGTACATGCTTTATGGTATGTGACTTGTGCCTAATGTTGAGCTGTAATTGAAAGAGCTACCTATCCATTAGTGCCAAGCTTGTTGTCAGGGAGAAGGCGGATAGGTCTACTGAGAACCAAACGTTTAGCAGAGATTAAGTAAACACAGCAAGATACACAGACGATTAGCAGCCTGTTGGCAGCACAGTACCAGACAGGTGGTTCTCCCAATCCATACATATCACAAATTCAGCATGGACCATTCTTATTCTGCCTGTTATCTTTGATGAAAAGCAACAACAGGTAAAAATGGTTTTGTGTGGCAAGGCACCATTAACAGAAAAATCCAGTCAATCAGTCCATAACCTTGTTCTTTCAGGCTGCCGAGTGCTGTGGGTAGGTATAAGAATGATAGCATTTTGGTACAATGTAGACCGAATTTGCAAACTGCCGGCTAACGCTAACAGATGGGGACATATGAAAACAAAACTTTCTTGCCCTCACAAGTTAGAGTTGACAGCCATTACGCTATTCAGTCTACATTCCACCAAATTCGGCTACAGGTTGATTCACTCTGGACAATCTTTCTAAGTTGTTAAACACCAACCTTAATGTCTCTAGTTTACAGTTAGAATTGGCCAGTCCCATACAGAGAGTTTGGACTCCTGAGTCTTCAAGGTCATTGTGACTGAGGTCCAGCTCTGTCAGGTAGTTTGGTGACTGTAGGAGGGTAGCCACCATCTTGCAGGATGCACCACTGAGTTTACAGTCACGAAGTCTGTAGCACAAAACAGTATTTGAGAAATGAGACCTGGTAAAGGTTTAATAGTTTAGTGTTACTGCATTCGAGAAGAAACAAAGGACAAGGAAAATGTCAATAGAATCAGAATACCTAACATTTATAATTCACTGAAGTAAAAGAAAAGTAAAGTTGACTAGTACTTAGCAGATGCTTATAGTCAAAACAAGACAAACTCGCAACATTGGGTTCATGTATTAGGTCTCTCAATTGTCAGTTGAACAAAATAACCACTTCTTCACCACCCGTCACTACTACACTGAAGATTATTACCTCCTAAAAGAGGTCAGCTTTCACTCCAGGAGAGGGCACCAAGGCTACTTATTTATATATGTAGGCTACTTGTGCTTGTAATTTTTTTTTTTTTTTTGAGATAGAAATGATAATTCGAACCCTGCGCGATCTGCTCAGGGGCAGTGGGGCTAGTGCCAGAGGGGTGGCCAAACAGGCTAGGCCCACCTCTGCATTCATGTTTACTTAGATCAAGACAAATTTTCCAATAATAGAGCTCCTTGGCAAAACTAAGCAAAAGCTTCATAATATGACCTTTGAAATACATTTGTAACCAGTCTGTGGCTTTTGATGGGAGACTTGCCGCCATCAAATATGGAATAGCTACAGGGAGAGGCTTTTTGCAGGGACACATAGCTTCATCATCACCAAACTTCTTATGGACATAGTCATGCCTACTTTTACCTCTCCAAATATGAAAACCGAAAACAATATTACAGGAGTAAGGCCTATCTACATAACACGTTTTTCTTCCCATATAAAGAAAAAGTTTAACACGACTTTATGTCCAAAAACAACTATCAATAATCCGCAAACTTCTAATGGACAAGTCTTGCAGGAGCACCAACACCTTGCCAAAAATAATACAATTTAATAATAGTCATTGGTTTGGGACTTGCGTTAGGCCTTTCCTCATGGAACAATGTAGATAGCCGGAGAACCGGCTATCCGGTTCAGTTCAAAATTTTGGAGAGGTGAGGGAAGGCATGTCAAGTGATGTTCATGAAAACTTGGTGGTGATTGATCGAGGACATTAAGTCACGTTAAGCGCTTTATCTTATATGCGCTATGGAGCGGAAAACACATGGCGCAACTTTAACAAACGCACATTGTTGTATGCACATGGACCTTAATTTGTTGTCACTGAAAATATTGATTTGCAGTTCTCATAGCCTACATTTCCAAATCAATTTCACAATACTGGGCCAAATATTTTCTGCTGGTCTGAAGTGGGTTTTTTTGTGTGAGAAAAACTGAGCATATTCTGTGCAGGTGGCCTTTTTTGGTTGCATGGAGGTCGGTGGTAGGCTACTTGTATTTTAGTGGTAAGGATCTGGCTTAAAAGTACATTCAATGCTAAGCAAGGTGAAGTGTCTTTCTTGGATTGCCAAGGCCCAGATAATCACCCACCCCCCGATAAAAAAAAAAAAACGAAAAAAAAAAAAACGGTTCACACTACCAAAAAAATAATAATATTGTCAGAGGCGACATGGGTGCTTTTTTTTTTTTTTTTTGCAATCGTGCATGCAGCCCACAGCAAGATGCCGGCCTGGGCTACGCCAAGTTGCACATATCAGAAACAGCCCCTGCAAAAATTGTAATGACTCAACAATGACTCATAGATTTCAATAACACATTATTTGAATATTGGCCTGCAAACCTCAAGATCTTCAGTTTACAGTGGGGACTAGTTAGACCCACAGAAAAGATCTGAACTTCAGAATCTCCAAGGGGATTGCAACTCAGGTCCAGGTGTATCAATGAGTTAGGAGACTGCAGAACTCTCTTCACTGTTTCACAGGACATCTTGTTTAGTTTGCATCCATCAAGTCTGCAAGAATGAAAAGACAGAATAAAATAGGTTACAAAATAAGATATGAAACACTTTACTCATTCCAGGAGAAATGTGACTGTCAAAACACTCGTCCTTGTGCATGTAAATGCACATGCAAAATACGTTAAAATAAGAAAGACTAGCAGTTTACAGGACCACTATTCTTGCTAATGTTTCATATGGGAAATATAGCTTGGTGATAAAATCTATTGTCTATATTTAGACAATGTAAGTAGGCAACATGAGGTGTATTCAGATTCACTGAACACAAGCAAACGCTTGCCGCGAACACGTTCACATTAAACAATAAAATTTGAAAGATTTTGTGTACCTTTCTAAACAGTTTGTTTTAAACTGTTAACAAAAATGGCAAAGTCAAAAGAAATGACTCTAATGGTGGCCAAGGACTGCTGTATTGAAGGATTTGTGACTGAAGTTGTGCCCGCCTACTGAGATTACACGTTCAAGTAAATCTGTAGCAGTCCTGCATCTATTATATTATTACTGTTTGCGGAGCACTACCTCTGACCGCTCACCCTCGTTCACTAATGTTAGCCAAAAACTTCAGAAGAAATCAAAACTGTTCACCAGTGTTTGCGAACGTTTGTCCTGCGTTCAAGAATTTGAATGCACCTAAGGTATTACACTTTGGTACACAATTCACTGTAATTCATTGTGTAGGTACACTGTAACAAGAGCACTGTAATTGCCCAATCCCAAGATCCTTGATCATTACACCAAAGTGAGAGAGTGGTTCCAGGTCATATCTGAAAATCACCACATTTAATTTTCCATTGTCTTAGTGAACATTGGAACACCACACTAACGGTCTCAAAGGATTAAGTGGAACTGTGACATTTGAAACAGTGAAACAGAAACTCACTGTGCCTTTCTGCAGCAGCTCACAGCTGGGATCAGTCTCCTGCGTCCCTCTTCTGATGTGTTGTATTTCTTCAGGTCAAGCTCATTCAGCACCTCCTCAGACATCAGAAGCATGTGTGCCAGTGCTGAACAGTGAGCAGGAGATAATTCCTTTTTAAATCCTTTTGGTGATTTCAGGTACTGCTGAATTTCTTCATGAATAGAATTATCATTCACTTCTGATAAACACTGCAAAAGGCTGATACATCTTTCAGGAGAGAGATGGTCTTTGTTCAGCTGCTTAATATGCTGACAGATTTTCTTGATTGCGTTTGAGCTGTTGTGTTGGCATTTTAGGAGTCCTTTTAAAAGTCTCTGATTTCTCTCCAGTGAGATGCCCATGAGGAAGCGAAGGAAAAGATCCAAGTGTCCATTCTGGCTCTCAAGAACTTTGGTTACAGCCAACTTGAGTGACTCTTCCAAACAGGAAAATGGTCCAATGGCCTCCATCTGATTGCTATATGAGACAAAGACATGAAGTGCAGCCAGAAATTCCTGTATGCTGAGATGCACAAAGCAGTAGACCTTCTTGTGGAGAATCAGTGATTCTGTCTTGAAGATCTCAGTACACATGCCAGAGTACACTGAGGCTTCACTGACATCAATGCCACACTCTTTCAGGTCTTCTTCATAAAACATGACATTGCTATTTTCCAGATGCTTGAAAGCCAGCTCGGCCAGCTTCAGTATAATTTCTCTGTACAATTCCAGGAGCTGTTCTTTGTTTGTATGTGTTCCTCTTAGATACTTCTGATCCTTTTTTGTGATCTGAATGAGCAAGAACTGTATGAACATTTCAGTCAGAGTTTTAGGAATTTCTTGGGTATTCTGTTCCAGCATCTGCTGAAGTACAGTGGCTGTAATCCAACAGAAGACTGGAATGTGGCACATGATGTGGAGACTCCTGGATGCCTTGATATGTGAGATGATTGCACTGGCCTGATTCTCATCTCTAATTCTCTTCCTAAGGTACACATCTTTCTGTGGGTCACTGAACCCTCGAACTTCTGTTAACCGATTGATGTACCGAGAAGGAATTTGACTTGCTGCTGCTGGTCGTGAGGTTATCCAGATGAGTGCTGAAGGTAACAGACTTCCCCGAATAAGGCTTGCCATCAGAACATCTACTGATGATGTTTGTTTCACATCACATAAGTTAATGTTCTGCTCCAAATTCAGTTTCATCCGACTCTCATCCAAACCATCAAAGATGAACACAACCTGACAGTCTTTATATTCATCATCATCATGCAGTTCCTTCAGCTCAGGGTGAAATTTTATGAGGAGCTTGTGTAGACTGTACTGATCTTTGACTAAATTCAGCTCACGGAAAGAAAGGTGAAACATGAAGTCCACATTCTGATTGGCTACCCCATCTGTCCAGTCAAGAATGAACTTTTGTACTGAGACTGTTTTTCCAATGCCAGCTACACCTTTGGTCATCACAGTCCTGATGTCTTTCTCCTGTCCATGTAAGGGTTTGAAGATGTCATTACACTTGATTGGTGTGTCTTCTGTGGTTTGTACTCTGGATGCTGATTCTACTTGCCAAATCTCATGTTCCTTATTCACCCCTTCACTCTGTGATGTAGAGCTCGGTGTAGATTTCACTTAGGGGAGTTTGAGTCCCTGATCTTATAATGCCTTCAGATATGTTCTCAAACCTTGTCTTCAGACTGGCTTTATGACAGTCTTTAACTCTCCTCAGGGTTTCATTACCTGTTTTGTTGTTGACAATGAAAAAAAAAAAAAAAAAAATATATATATATATATATATATGGATGAATATTGTTGGTTCCTTGTTATACTGAATTGTATTGGGTTCAGTATGTCACAAAATATGCTAAATACATTTTCGTCTCCATTGCTCATGACTTATTCTTTCAGTGATCACTGATACTGCTGCTCTGAGGCAGCCATAAATTAGTGACAACTGACTGAGATGGTGAGTTTAAGACTCAGAACCGTCTGCTTCATTGTTCTATATACCAAAAATCCAAAAGATATCTTGTACACCGGTAAATAGTTCATTAATTCCATATAACAGCACTGTAAAAATTATTTTGGCTGCCTCCATCACAATAACAAAAAGATACATTACTTTAATACAATTTGGTAGCATTATGCAAGATATTTTTTCAGTAGGTATACTTAAGTAATCTTCTAAAAACATTTGGAAGATATCCTTCATATTTTGGCATTGCTCTACAAAATGTTTTTCAATAAAAATACTTTGACAATCAATCCAAGAACTGAGATGTTCACTCATTCAAAAGCATTTTTTTCTTAATGCTCAAAGACTGGGGAAATTAAGTAAACAAGATTAATGTCAAGGTGTAATTATTTTAATGGTCATTTGGAGTCACACTTCAATGACAGAGATGTTGGTGAGTTGCCTCCAAGGATTATGGGTAATTATCAATTTGGTGTTCTGATGATTTTTCTCTGTTTACTTTTCAGTGTGGCTCAAGATGTAGGTAAGATTGAAAAAATGATGACCAAAATTTAGGTTACTGCTTAAGTTATTTGTTGATTTTCAGTGTATGGTAAGGATAACTGTGAATTCTCAATCTCTCTCTCTATATATATATATAAATCACACAGAGTTGGGTGGTCCATGCTCACTTGAATAGTACACTTCTTTGGAAGGAAAGAGTTTATGCTGAACTTGCACCACACGTCCGAGTCTAGTGTTACATCTGTGTAAACTTATCAAATTAGTTCATATGATCAATTTTAGAAAGCACTCCAGTTGCATGTAATTCAGCATTACAAGAAGAGCATGGTATAGAGGATATTCCTCAAACATACAATATCTGTTAGCAGGCCATTCTGAAGGCTGAAGCTGACACCATGTCATCATTTAAGGTCAAATTTATAACTCCTATATTATAGATAGTCACCTGCTTGATGGTATGTGATATCATCAACATAAACTGACACAATTGCTAGCAACACAATGGCTATAAAAAGTATTAAAATGGTAAAGCTGATATTACATTGATATCACAAGATCACATTTCAGTGAGGATTACTGTGTGATGAATATGTGGACTGGTACTGTGGCATTCTGGGAAATGCAATGTTCATCCAATACCTTGAGCCCACTGTCTTTCTTAAGTATAGGATTTTTCATGGAATATCAAGTAGATTTGCTTCATGAGATTGACCTTGTTTACTCAATTTCATTCATTCGTGCCACAACTGTGAGTTTTTTGAAGTGTAAACATGTTAAACATGAGTAATCCATTGTTTGACTTTTTATAGTGTAGGCTGTTGCCCCGATTATCGAGTGGTTGCAACTCACTAGGCAACAGGTGTGTGTACAGCTCAATTTTAAAGAAACCTGTAATTCCAGTTTTGCTTGCAAGTTCATTCTCATTTACTAGGGTTGTTTGAGTTACCTTCCCAAAGAGCATTGATATGGAATGCTGATTAAACTTTTTTTTACCAGGTCTAGGTGTTGTTACACAGAATTAATACATAGCCTGTCGGCCAATCAGAAAACAGTATTTCTTTTCTCCAGGTGATAAGATATTGTCCACAGCCATAATAATACTGACAAAATAAGGTGTATGATTAAATTATATGGTTGGCTCTGTTCAGAACAGTCTACTCACCTGTATTGTTTCTTCTAACTGGTTTGAGTTCACTGTCTAATGTGTGTTGACTCTGCAGGTGTCTGCCACTTCCTGCCCTGTCTGTGCCTTCATCATCCAGAGGAGGTTGAATTCTGGACTTCTGTCCACACTGGGAACAGGCTTGGTCTCCTGGTGGTCCAGGCTGCTCCCAGTAGCTGCTGATGCACTGCCTGCAGAAACTGTCTCCACAGGTGGTGGTGATGACTGGGTCCCTCAGTAAACACACTCCACATTTAGACTGATTCTGGGTCACATCAGTCCTAAACTCACTGCAGAGAGATGGGATAACACACAATCAAACTATCATCTATGTGCTGGTGTGTGTGTGTGTGTGTGTGTGTGTGTGTGTGTGTGTGTGTGTGTGTGTGTTGAACAAACGCTCAAGAATATATCACTATCCACAGAATAGTAATGCAAGGTAAGGACTCTGATAATGTTGTGATAATACTACAGTAATTCAACAATGTAGGCAAGGGAAGTCAGTGTGTTTCCAAGTCACACTAATTTCATGAGTGTTTCCATGTGAAACAAAGACATTTCCAAGCAATCCCAAGTTGCTACATTCTACATTAATTCATTAAAACTTACACTATACATGATGGCAGTGGTTCCCTGCTGAAGTTGTGTGGGTTCTTCATAGACTCTTCACTCCTAAAAGATACACAGCTGGGCACTGGAGATGGAACTCGGTGGGTTTGTTGTCTGGAGAAACAAGGATATTGTACATAAACACTACATTCTCCCCTTTCTCTTAGTTGTGTGTGTGTTCCTGTTTCAGTATTATCCATTTTCTTTTTAAAATAAGCATCTCTTTGGGCCTCTTCGCCTTTAAAGGGGAAATCCGGTGCAAATCAAGTCAATAGCCTGTTGTTCACGGTCACCAAGTGCTGGCTGTAGGGAAAAGAGCCAGAAAATTTGATCCAAAATAGACTGAATAGTGAACCGATAACAAAAGTTAACTGTATGGGGCATAGCGATATTGTAGTGTTTATTGTACATAAACACTACATTCTCCCCTTTCTCTTAGTTGTGTGTGTGTTCTTGTCTCAGTATTACAGGCATATTTTTGGGCCTGTTCCCCTTTAATGGGATTGGATTGTAGAGAGGGACAGGATATGATTGTAAGAGAAAAATAGAGTTAAACCCAGGTCCGAGTCGGTATATCAGATAAGGTAGATAAGATGAGAAACTGTGAACTATCATCTTAAAGTGGTATTTCAGGCAAACCTGAAGCTAGGCTATGACAGTGAGTTGAATACCAAGAATACAGAGTGAAATAATCGAAAGTTTGATTACGTTGACCGAAGCTTTGTCAGATTTGACCATCTTTTGTGTTCACAGACCGGCTTTATGCTCACAACACAGCCAAAACGCCATTTTAGCCACTAATGAAGTCTCTACATATAAAATCAAGTACAGAGAATTTTGTAAGTGATCTAAAAGTAGGCTACTGCTAACTACTGCAAAACTCTCTGTCTGCAATGTGTCGTGTTGCATGAGACGTTGTTGGAGCACGCTTTGTTCACATGAGGGCCTTTAAATAAATGAGGGAAGAACAGACTACAAGTAGTTGGTTCATTTTGTACAGAGGGTCTGGACATTCAGTAGTCAGATCTGATTGCTTGCTGGAAGTGTTTAAGTTTAAAAAGATTGGATCAGCCCTTGAGTGATGCCTTGACCGATAACATTCTAGCGTTGCATTCACAACCCCTCCCACTGTTTGCTGATTGGACAGGTTAAAATTCCTCCTGAGACAACAATCTCAAAGGGATCAAATCGAGACCATCAGTGTAGGGAGATGATGATCGAGCAGAAATGCATAGAAAGGCATGGTCAGGCTAGACTACAAGTGAAGAGAGAATGCTTAGGCTATATCAGTGTTTTTACAAACTGTTATAAAGTTGTAAACAGCAAAGCCTGCATGTGCTTCTGTGGTTATTCTTCACTGCACTCCTTCAATTTGTGCTGCATTCAGTAATCAACTTACGGATTTTGCCACAACATGGATCGGAAGATGTTGGGTAAGTCTTGCAAAACCATCTTTTTAATAAACTTTCAATACACTTACTGTGTAGAGACTACCTAAATGTAGTGTCCTTCAGAGCTTTTTTAGTGGCTCAAAATAGCGTTAAGGTTAGCCTATGTTGTGAGTGTGGTGCCAAGCTGTGAACACAAATGACGGTCAAACTCGATACAGCTTCAGTCAGCATAATCAAACTCTAGAGGGGGTATTCAACTGGTTGTTATGGTGAAAATAGCCTGGCTTCAAGTTTTCCCCAAACTCTCACTTAAAAAGAAAGGTCCACAGTCAATCAACCCATAGCCCTGTTGTTCGAGGTTGCCAAGTGTTGTCAGTAGGAATAAGGATAAGATCATTTGGTACAGCATTGACTGAATTCGTTACCCGGTTAATAGCTAACTGAGATTTTGATAAACTCTTTGTACACCAATGGTGTTCTCAATGCAGAGTTCATCTGTTGGGACTCTGATAATGTTGTGATAATACTACAGTAATTCAACAATGTAGGCAAGGGAAGTCAGTGTGTTTCCAAGTCACACTAATTTCATGAGTGTTTCCATGTGAAACAAAGACATTTCCAAGCAATCCCAAGTTGCTACATTCTACATTAATTCATTAAAACTTACTTTATACATGATGGCAGTGGTTCCCTGCTGAAGTTGTGTGGGTTCTTCATAGACTCTTCACTCCTAAAAGATACACAGCTGGGCACTGGAGATGGAACTCGGTGGGTTTGTTGTCTGGAGAAACAAGGATATTGTACATAAACACTACATTCTCCCCTTTCTCTTAGTTGTGTGTGTGTTCCTGTTTCAGTATTATCCATTTTCTTTTTAAATAAGCATCTCTTTGGGCCTCTTTGCCTTTAAAGGGGAAATCCGGTAAAAATCAAGTCAATAGCTCTGTTGTTCACGGTCACCAAGTGCTGGCTGTAGGGAAAAGAGCCAGAAAATTTGATCCAAAATAGACTGAATAGTGAACCGATAACAAACGTTAACTGTATGGGGCATAGCAAAATGAAAATGAAAGTGAGTTTCTGTGCCCCATTCAATTAGTGTTAGCTGTTGATTCGCTATTTGGTGTATGTTGTGTTAAATTTTCTATTTCTTTTTCTTACAGACCAGTAACAACAGGGCTATGTACTGATTCACACCAGATTTCTCCTTTGATGGGATGCGATTGTAGAGAGGATATGAAAGAGAAATGTGATTTAACGTGCATGAGTTTAGGGTGAAAATGAAACATATCCAGTGTTTATGTTTCTTCAAAATTATTGCTTAAATTTAAGTATATGATGACTCACATGAGTCACACATCATCACCTGATGATTCACATTCTTGTGCATAACAGTTCAGAAAACTTGCAAAACAAAAATGTGATTTAACATAAATAATCAGATGAAGATGTATTGTGGGAATATCTAGTTAAGATTGTTTTGTTCACCTGTTTGTTCAACATAGCCCTCCATGCTAGGCATAGACATCGACAGGCTGATGAAACACAAAACTACTCTGAATGCAATGCTTTTTTTTCTCTTTCTGAGACCTATGAGACTTATTTGAGTGGTGCTGATGGGCCATGGGGGCCTGACCTGAGAACAGCTGTTTCCAATGATAGGGCTGTCCAAACAAAGGATGTACTTACCCTGCACTGGTCTGTGTAGAGGGTCTGTCCATGTCTGCAGGATCAGCCATGTTCTTTTCATTCTCCATAGTCACACAGCTGTCTTGTGCACACTCTTGATTCAAGTTTGTTTCACTGAAGCCTGATGCCTTCTCTGCCTCATTACTCATTTCTTTACTCATTTCTGTCTCACTTCACCTGCACAGAAAAATAAAGTCTGTTCAAGTTTCCTTGAAATTCTGATGAAGATTGATAAATGAAGCTGCTTACACATATATGGGCAGGGGCGTGGTAGTGGGGGGAAAAGTGGGACTGAGTTACCAGAATCCCAAGTGGGGGGAGGGCCCTTGAGGAATCTGGAATTTTGTTTTCCTTTAAATATTAATTTGATATCACAATAAATGTTGCTAACTAATATAGATGTAATGTTCTTAAATAAATAAATAAATAAAATAAATAAATTGGTTGATTGATGGATTGAATTGTGTGTCTTAGTCTACATGTCACCCTCACCCCTTGCACAAAATGGCTTCGTCCGCCTTCACCGGGCTCTTTAACAAGGCACATTTGATTTAGCGTTCATTCTGTTGAAGTGGCAGTGCGCACTGCAGGCTGTCCGTGCTATGGCCAAGGTTAATCAGTTTTTAGAAAAGAAAGAGAGGCAGGAAAGAATTAAAAAAAAAAAATGAGGGAAAGCAACTGCTAACAAACTTCTTTCTCAAGAAAGGTGAGCCCACATTGAATTAACTCCTGTGGTTTTAAAACATTTAAATACCACCGCGAAATTAGAAATAACATAATGATAGCCTACCATGCCATTGCAATAGTATACTATTTCTAGTTAACTAAAATTAAATTAATATGTGTTATTGGGCCAAAACATAATTAGAAGACTTAGTGTCATAGGTTCCTAGGATAGGCTGTCAAATAGCAAAGCTAATTTGTGAGACGCATGGCATCAGTTTCAGAAACAGCCATAGAATGTAATGCACAGCCTGGTATTAAGCCAGACCCTGATTCTACTCTTTCATTTCGTACAGAGGGTCTGGACATTCGGTAGTGAGATTCGATTGCTTGCTTGAGGTGTTTAAGTTTTAAAAGGATTGATCAGCTAACTGATAGCTTGCCTTGACTGATAGCATTCTAGCTGTGCATTCACAACGCCTCCTCTGTTCACTGATTCGACAGTTTAAAATGCCTCACGAGACAACAAACAGAATATACAAATACAGAATAGCACTGTAGGGAGATGATAATCACACGGAGGTGCTAGGAAGGCAAGGCCTGGCTAGGTGATGCAGCAACGGACCCCTTATTCTTTGATACTGTGGACTTGAGACAAGGCGAGCCTATAGTTTCAAATGAAAGCAGACTGGCAAAGACCTGCCTTTCTGCTTCTGGTCCATGGGACCTTTTTATTGAAAAATATGAATGGGAGCCAATGGAAATATTTAAAAAAATTGGGGTTCCCTGTCAGATGTACCATAAATTTTACATATGTTGTTAGCAAATTTTTAAGATAATTTTCCACATTAAGACAGGACTATTTTTCGTCAGACTTTGAGAGATATGCTAGGTTTTGTGCGAGGCCGCTCAGCAGACTACATGCTAGGCCGCTCAGCAGACTACAATCTCGGGTTAATAAACGTCACTATCAACGATAAGATTAGCTGCCATGCTAACTAATGGTTGCAGCTTACTACCTGCTATGTCACTTTGCAGCAGTTTATGGAAAGATACACTTTACCTGATGTGTTTTATCCTATGACTCTTGACCTTTTTATAACAAAGAGTAGTCCAAAGTTGCAGTGAGACCTGTTGCTCATGTGCTTGTGAATCCTGATAAGACTAGCTTTGTCTTCAGTGATGTTACTTTTGCAACTGACAGGCTGTAACGTTAGTTCCTGAAGTTACAAACTTTAACAATGCTTTACTTTCTTTACATGAAAAAAATATGTACAAAATTCACAAACATCAAATGCGTAATTCAAGATTTATATCGACTAAAACCAGAAAATAATAATTTTCTGTCCATTCACTCCCATTCAAAATTTCTCAGACAACGGGTCCAGCGAGGGTCTACAGGAAAGGGAGGGACTTTGCCACTCTATTGGTGGGAATTTAAGGCGTTATTTAAAGCGTATTTTTACGTGCAGCGCTCTCCCATCTTTTTTTTTTCAACTCACACATACGTCCTAAATTCTCACTAATACACGTAGATGTGCATCGAGGTTGTTATCTTGAAAGTCCTGTAAATGCATGAAGCTGCACAGAAAGTCAAGAGCCTTAAGTCACCCTGTAATGAGCCATTTAACCATTGAAGTGACTACGAAGCTCGTAAATTAACCTAAAAACAGCATGGAATGTTGACCAGTTTCCCCTATTTGTAAGTCAGTTTGGATAAAGGTGTCTGCTAAATGCATAAATGCACACGTAAATCAGTCAAGACTGATCTGGAAACTGAAACAAATGTCATCGTCCTATTATGCATTTCTGGACCTATTTAAATGCTAAAATATCCCAAATAGGCGATGAAATAGATTTACAAAAATCAAGTCCACAACTTTTATTTACTTACTGTGTGTTTTCAGTTTTGTCTGAAATCCATTGTCCTTCAAGCAAAAACACTTCCTATAAAGAAAACTGGCAAGACAGTTTCCTGTTAAGGCATGTCAGTAAGACTAGCCTAAAATGGCCGACGACGTCAATGTTTAACTCTTTCCTCACCACTCACTCTCTCTCTCTCTGTCAGAATGAATTGTTAGTGTTAAGATATAATATACATATTTAAAATATATAAAATATATTTTGGAATCTAGAACTTATTCTTTCCAGTCCCAATGACTCTAGGTACTATGTTTATATGTATGACTATGATTTTGATGCCTTCAGTCAAAATGTTTCATCAACCAATGAGAATGCATTCTTCGTCATATGATACTTCCTGTACTTAACCTCTCTCCAGACACTTCTTGAGGGGCTTCATTTTTGCATAAATAACAGCACATAATA
This sequence comes from Tenualosa ilisha, assembly GCA_015244755.2. NCBI lineage: Eukaryota > Metazoa > Chordata > Actinopteri > Clupeiformes > Clupeidae > Tenualosa > Tenualosa ilisha. The sequence continues at coordinate 314,840 of PYXC01000229.1, forward strand.
ATTCAGTCCTCCTCATTGATTCTTCTGATATGCAAAGTCATTTTATTTTTATGGCACTTTTTAAAAACAAAAGTGGTTGACACAAAGAGCTTTACTGGTAAGGCAAAAGAAGAAGTGGAAAAGTAACTGATATAAAATGAATACACTTAAGCAACAAGAGAAAAGTTAATAAAACAAATGAAAATGTTTTAGGTATAATAATTAAAAGGAGTTCAAATTAAGTAAAATCAGATAAAATGGAGTGGGCAGCACATTCCACAAACCTGCCACTGTGCCAGACCATAGACTATAGGCCTAAGCCATGCCCCAGATACGCTTATTGTGCATCCACCCAAACTATAATCACTGGAAAATCAAAAAATGTGCTACATAAATAAATTACTTACACCAAACCACCAAGAGAAGCTTATATTATGACAAATTATAATACATGTTATAACACATGTTGATATTATGCTATAAAATATTGCCATTCCCTCATTATAACACAACTGAGACTGTGTGTAAATCTGTTATTTGTTCAGCACAGGGAGCTCAAGTAATCTGGCACAGCAACACTGATGAATCGAAATCCCAAACCCAAAATGCTGGATAGAGGGGCTCAGTGAATTTAGTGTGGAACGTGTACAGGTGGGTGAGTGTGTCAGAGGAGACGCTGTAGAAGGACAGAGTGCCAGCCGGCCAGTCCAGGTACACTCCTACTCTTCTGGGGAGGGAGGAAGAGGAAGGTATTGGTATGCATTCTTTATTGTGCCAGACAGAGTAACTGTCTGGAGCACAGTCCAGACTCCAGGAAGTGGGATTATGTCCAAGCTGGCTGTCAAAACTTCCCCCTTTTCTCTTGATGCTTTTATAGGTCACAGCCACATGAGCCCCACCTCCACTCCACTCAGCCTCCCAGTAGCAGCGTCCAGACAGACCCTCTCTACACAACACCTGAGGCCAGTAGTAAAATCTGTCTGGATGGTCTACATATGGCTGCTCCTCATTCACACGTGTCACCCTTCTTTGCCCCTCAGAAAAAGAGACGTTTATGTTTGCAGTGTTTGGGTCCAGTGTGAGCTCACAGGCATCTGTAGACGAGACAGCACAAAACTCATTTAACTCATTGAAATAATGTGTCTTCACAGGAATAAAGAAGACCTTACTGAAATTCTATAACTCTTCTGTCACTTCCTCGATGCAATGATAAACAATAATTTATCATAGCTGATGCTGCCTCAAAGTTAGACCATTTCTAATCCCTCAAAAAGTTGTCAGATTCTTGTTGTCAGATTCATTTTAATTTGAACCGTTGTGATCATTTAAGAATTGAATTGGTCTACTTCAGTCACCATGTTGAACACATCCCTTGTTGAGCAACATCTGGAGAAACACGTAAGGACTTACATTTCTGTACACCGGGTCTGAGTCTGATTTCAGCACAGTGGTCCACACTGAGGAAAACAAAAGAGAGACGGACATTTGAGATACCAAAATGGACTTGTGTGTTCATCATCCGGACATGCAAAGGACATGTCTTGGCTATATACTTTATCATGGAATTATATGTACTGTACGTATAGTACATGCGCAAATGACTTTTCTGTGCCTACTTAAGTGTCTCCAGTTTACAATGAGGATCCTTCAGTCTAGCAGATAACAGCTTCAGTCCTGATTCTCCAGGATGATTGTAGCTCAGATCCAGGTCTCTTAGAGGGGAGGGGTTTGAAGTCAGGACTGAAGCCAGGAATCCACAGCCCTTCTCTGAGATGAGACAACCAGACAACCTTGGACAGAGACGGAGAGAAAAAAAGAAGTTAAGAGAGAGAAAGAGAAAGATTAAAAAAAATTCACAATCATCTTCCATACAGAGAGGAATATGGAGGCTTATATGGAACAACAGGGAGTCCCAGTAATAATTCTAGTGAATTTCTGAATGAACCCATGTGTCCACTCTATCCAGTGCAAAAAAGGCCAGGGCCCGCAGCTTGGGTACGGGCTTCCTTATAATAGATATATCTCCCAGAAGTGCCATATCTTTTACACAAAATGAAGTTCAACACCAACCTCAACATCGGCAGTTGACAGTGGGGACTAGATAGTCCCTTACAAAGAAGCTGAACTCCAGAATCTCCCAGGTCATTGTGACTCAGGTCCAGCTCTATCAGGGAGTTTGGTGACTGGAGAACACTGGCTACAATCTTACAGGATTCATCACTGAGGTTGCAGACACCAAGCCTGTTACAAAAATATTATAAGTTATAATATGGGAAATAATAACAAATCACAGGTTACTATAAGTATATTCCTAATGTTAACCATGTCCGTTTTTAGGAAGTTGCAGGACAACTTTCTGAACTTGTGTTCATTTTAATTTATTGTAAGTTGCTTTGAGCCAGCAGGAGCCAGTGGAAATGGTTAAAATATTTGCTCTGGGAAAAAAGAAATTGAGGATTGCAACAGAAAAAGAAAAGGAAGTTGTACTGTGTTTTTACAACTCAAACTAATAATAATAATAATACAAATAATTAATATATTATATGATATTATTATTATATATTATTAATAATAGTAATAATAATAATAACAATAATAATAATATGTATGAATTAAGTATTATGCTATATATGTTTTTTTTTTACCTCAAGGTCTGGAGTTTACAGTGGGGACTAGTTAGTCCTGCAGAAAGATTCTCAACTCCAGAATTGTATAGGGTAATATGACTAAGATCCAAGTGTATCAGTGAGTTAGGAGACAATAGACATCTCTTCACTGTTTCCCAAGACATCTTGTTGAGTTTGCATCCATCAAGTCTGTAAGAGAGCAAAAAAAAAGGACTAACACACATTTCAGACATGAGATTGATGCTCAAAGTGACTTGCTAAATGTAAAGCTTTTATAAATAGTAAAGACATTTGGATGGTACTAGGGCATATAAATATACAAATAGTAAAGACATTTATAGAAATAGAAAGAGCAACATTTAGATGACACCCACCACCTAATTTTTAACCTGTTTCAGACAGAATGAGACTTCATACGTTACTGTTTGAATGCATGGTTTTACTGATGGGACCAATGTCATGGCCCCCTCTAACCTATATGGCCCCTGGGCCTGGGCCAAGTTGGCCCAATCACTAATTAAGCCCTAGATAATACAGCTTTCAAACTACTTTTATTCAGAAAACAATGAATAACTTAATATGCACTTTAAAAATAAAATAAACATGCAAAATTCTAATCTGTCTGGTGTGTGCACTACATTGTTTTCGCAGCAAATTATGAGCTATATTATATAAGCTGTGCCTTACTGTGCCTTCCTGAAGCACCTCACAGCTGGGAGCAGTCTCCGACGTCCCTCATCAGATGTGTTGTATTTCTTCAGGTCAAACTCATCCAGCACCTCCTCAGACATCAGAAGCATGTGTGCCAGTGCTGAACAGTGGGCAGGAGATAATTCCTTTTTGAAGCCTTTTGGTGATTCCAAGTACTGTTTAATTTCTTCATGTATGGAATTATCATTCACTTCAGATAAACACTGCAAAAGACTGATGCATCTTTCTGGGGAGAGATCCTCTTTGTTCAGCTCCTTAATATGCTGACAGATTTGCTTGATGCTGTCTGCACTGTTGTGTTGGTGTTTTAGAAGTCCTTTTAAAAGTCTTTGATTTCTCTCCAGTGAGATGCCCATGAGAAAGCGAAGGAAAAGATCAAGGTGTCCATTCTGGCTCTCAAGAACTTTGGTTACAGCCAACTTTAGTGACTCCTCCAAGCAAAAAAATGATCCAATGGCTTCCATCTGATTGCTATAGGAGACAAAGACATGAAGTGCTGCCAGAAACTCCTGGATGCTCAGATGCACAAAGCAGTAGACCTTCTTCTTGTGAAACACAGTTTCCTTCTTGAAGATCTCAGTACACATACCAGAGTACACTGATGCGTCACTGACATCAATGCCACACTCTTTCAGGTCTTCTTCATAAAACATGACATTGCTATTTTCTAGATGCTTGAAAGCCAGTTCTGCCAGATTCAATATCATTTCTCTCTGTGATTCTAGAAGCTGTTCTTCATTTGTCTGTGTTCTGCTGTGATACTTCTGAACCTTCTTGGTGATCTGGATGAGCAAGTAGTGTGTGAACATCTCCGTTGAAGTCTTTGGAATGTCTTGGGTGTTGTCTTTTTGCACCATCTGACGAAGCACAGTGGCTGTAATCCAGCAGAAAATTGGAATGTGACACATGATATGGAGACTCCTGTGTTCCTTAATGTGTGAGATGATTGTATTGGCCAGACTCTCATCACTGAGTATCCTGCTGAAGTACTCTTCCTTCTGTGGATCATTGAACCCTCGAACCTCTGTCACCCGATCGATGTATTGACCAGGAATCTGACTGGCTGCTGCTGGTCGTGAGGTTATCCAGATGAGTGCAGAGGGAAGCAGACTTCCCTGAATGAGACTCGTCATCAAAGCATCCACTGGTGATGTTTGTGTCACATCAGATATGTTAGCGTTTTGTTTCAAATTTAGTTCAATCCGTCTCTCATCCAAACCATCAAAGATGAACACAACCTGACAATCTTTGTATCCTTCACCATGATTCAGCTCCTTCAGCTCAGGATGGAAGTCAAGCAGGAGCTTGTGAAGACAAGACTGATCATTCCTGACCAAATTCAGCTCACGGAAGGACAGTGGAAATATGAAGTCTACATCCTGATTGGCTACCCCATCTACCCAGTCTAGAATGAATTTCTGCACTGAGACTGTTTTTCCAATCCCAGCAACACCTTTGGTCATCACAGTTCTGATGTGCTTCTCCTGTCCAGGTAAGGGCTTGAAGATGTCATTGCAGTTGATTGGTGTGTCTTCTGTGGTTATTGCTCTGCATGCCAACTCTACCTGCCAAACCTCATGTTCCTTATCCACCCCTTCACTCTCTCCCTCTGTGATGTAGAGCTCGGTGTAGATCTCATTGAGGGGTGTTTGAATCCCTGGCTTGTTAATGTCTTCAGATATGTTCTTAAACCTCCTCTTCAGACTGACTTTATGATTCTCTTTTACTCTCCTCAGGTTTTCTTCATTTGTTGAGTACCAAGTGAAGAAAGAATTGTAAGTATCATATTGACATGTTGTGTTGTAAAACAAAAGTATAGTTAAAGATGTCCATCCCTTGCCTCTCATTGAAACAATTAAAACAGTCAGTTGATTTAAGTTATTATATTATTACTCTAACATTATGTATATATTGCAGTCTGGTCACCTGTATTGTTCCGTCCACCTGACGTGTGTTCATTGTGCCAATGTCTGCTGCTCTGTGACATGTTTGAGTGTAGAGGAGGTAGAGTTCTGGACTTCTTTCCACACTGGGGACAGGGTTGGTCTCCTAGTGGTCCAGGCTGCTCCCAGTAGCTGCTGATGCACTGCCTGCAGAAACTGTGTCCACAGGTAGTGGTGATGACCGGGTCCCTCAGTACCTCCTCACACACTCCACACCTGGATTGATCCTGGATCAGATCAGTCCTTAACCTGCAATGAACACAACACAACACAATGAAGATAATCGACTGTGGATCAACCTGTTTACACATCATACATAGCATATAATTCTGAATAAGTGATTTTTATCATTTTTCTATACACCTACAAAGTTAAAAATACTTGCTGTGTTGTGATCTCATGAGCCTTGTCAGTGGATTAAGATATTTTATTTTGACCTAGCCTAGCTATTGTTATATTTTAGTTTCTTGTCAGAGAAATTATACCTTACAAACGCAAAGAACAGAGATTTGCTGATTGACTCCAGATTTTTCCTTCAATTCACTGACACTGATCCATCATATCCTGGGCTGAAATATCAAATGTCAAATATCTTTGAAATAAACAAATTTTCCAGTTCTGCCTTTACTGATTCAGAGTCACTTCACACTATTCATTGAGTATTCAACTAGCCATATAAGGGAATATTTTGCTGCATACTAGCCCACAAATCTAGATGCACACTTGCAGTAGCAAATAGTTTTTCTCAGTATGTCTAGCCACAAACCATTGGAGCCTTAGCAGGTATACCATTGGTCTTACACAAACTTGGTAAGACCAATCACAATGCTCTATCTTTTCAGAGAGTCATTTGGCGGGCTTGGTATGACAATGACAGGGCTGTGATGGTGCAAATCAGCTAAGTGGCCAAGGAATAGCGGTCGTTTGAATCAACTTTGGCATTGACTTTGGAATAGTTAGACTTGGAGGTTTTTTTTTTAAAGTTGAGCGGGAAAAGCTCAAGTCATTCATTTCAAACAAGGACGTATTTGCTGTTTTTGCCCCTAGAATTGAGCTCTGTCGGTTGTGGTCAGACTATTTTGATGTTATTGTCCTGCTTGTCAGGCTTGCTGCATACTAGAGTCTATGCACCATACGGAAATTCACTATGTCCAACTACTTTTGAGCACATCCCTATGTTCACACAATGTTGTGACAAATGCTTTGGGGTCTGGGAGTGCAGCGGCTTGTACTGTGTGTGTGTTTGTGTGTGTGTGTGTGTGTGTGTGTGCAGTAATGGCAGGTAACTCACTTTAGACCTGGTGATTTTGGTTCACTGCTAAATTTGTAAGGGTGATCTATAGACCTGTCACTTGTCATGGAAACAGAGCTGGGCACTGGAGATGGAGGTCTCTGAGTCTGGCCATATTTTAATGTATGCATGTCGGCTGTGTGTGTATGTGTGTGTGTGTGTGTGTGTGGTAAAGACAATGCATGTTGGGTGTGTGTGTGTGTGTGTGTTTGTGTGTGTGTGTGTGTACAGTAAACACTAACGGCAGGTAACTCACTTTAGACCTGGTGATTTAGGTTCACTGCTGAATTTGTAAGGCTGATCCATAGACCTGTCACTCTTCATGGACACACAGCTGGGCACTGGAAATGGAGGTCTCTGAGTCTGAGGTCTAGATAAAGAAGAGTCACAAAAAAAAAATTCTTATTTGTTTTTGTTTTTTTTATGTCTTACCTTACATCCTAACTAACACATTCTGTACCACCAATATGGAGCTGGAAAACATAGTCGGCAAAGATTTAAATCAGTCTGAAAATGTGTAGTAAACTGAACTATTCAATCATCATTATCAATCTAACTACCTAGTTTAATTAAAGACATATTTTACCGTATGCATGTCAGCTGTGTGTGTGTGTGTGTGTGTGTGTGTATGTGTGTGCTTGTGCGTGCAGTAAAGACTAACAGCAGGAAACTCACTTCAAGACTGGTGATTTAGGTTCACTGCTGAATTTGTAAGGCTGATCCATAGACCTGTCACTACTCATGGACACACAGCTGGGCACTGAAGATGGAGGTCTCTGAGTCTGAGGTCTAGATAAACAAGAGTCACAAAAATATTCCTTATCTGTTTTTTTTTTTTTTTAATGTCTTACCTTACATTCTAACACATTCTGTACCACCAATATGGAGCTGGAAAACATGGTCGGAAAAGACTTAAATCTTAAATGTGTAAAAAATTGAACTATTCAATCATTATCGACCTAACTACCCAGTGTAATTAAAGACACGGCCATATTTTACTGTATGCATGTAGGCTGTGTGTGTGTGTGTGTGTGTGTGTGTGTGTGTGTGTGTAGTAAAGACTAACGGCAGGTAACTCACTTTAGACCTGGTTATTTTGGTTCACTGCTGAATTTGTAAGGGTGATCCATAGACCTGTCACTCCTAATAGAAACACAGCTGGGCACTGGAGATGGAGGTCTCTGAGCCTGGCCATATTTTACTGTATGCATGTCGGCTATGTGTGTGTGTGTGTGTGTGTGTGTGTGTGTGTGTGTAGTAAAGACTTTGCATGTCGGGTGTGTGTCTGTGTGTGTGTGTGTGTAGTAAAGACTAACAGCAGGTAACTCACTTTAGAGCTGGTGATTTAGGTTCACTGCTGAATTTGTAAGGCTGATCCATAGACCTGTCACTATTCATGGACACACAGCTGGGCACTGGAGATGGAGGTCTCTGAGTCTGAGGTCTAGATAAACAAGAGGACCCAAAAATATATAAACACAGACTAACCTCCTCTACCAAATGATAAATGGTCAATGATGATGTTCAAACTCACTGTCATACCAACACTTTCTACACTAATGTACAGTACATTAACTCTCTCTCACACACACATACACACACACACATAATAGTGCATAATGAAGTATAATACAAGCTGCAACTGGTTTGATGCCAAGTGTGTATTGCAGTAGCATAAGTATTCTTTACATACCATATAATCATGGCACACTAACTTTTCAAAGCTTCTAAGACGCAATGGAACACCACTGTGTCCAGTGTTACCTATTTGTAATTGTGTGTGTGTGTGTGTGTGTGTGTGTGTGTGTGTGTGTGTGAGAGAGAGAGAGAGAGAGAGAGAGAGAGAGAGAGAGAGAAAATGTGAAAGAGACAGTTTGCTTTCGTGTGTTTGAGTGAGGCAGGGCCAGCTCTTGCCTTTTTGCTGCCCTGGGTCAGATTTGAGGTTTGCCCCCTCAAAAAATAATTGAATCCCCTCTGTAATCTCTGTACTTCATTTTAAGTGGAGAGACTACCTAAATGTCATGTGCTGGGACTCTGATAATGTTGTGATAATACTACAGTAATTCAACAATGTAGGCAAGTCACACTAATTTCAAGACATTTCCAAGCAATCCCAATTTGTTACATTCTACATTAATTCATTAAAACTTACTTTAGACCTGATGGCAGTGGTTCCCTGCTGAAGTTGTGTGGGTTCTTCATAGACTCTTCACTCCTAAAAGATACACAGCTGGGCACTGGAGACTGGGCTCTGTGGATGTACAATATCCTTGAGAAACAAGGATATTGTACATAAACACTACATTCTTCCCTTTCTCTTAGTTGTGTGTGTGTGTCAGGTCCGCATCGGACCTGGTCACGGCCACGCCCCCTCACTCAACGTCACAGACTCACAGCTCGTCTCCTCGTTTGCATTCACCTCCTCGTGCACGATCACCTTCACCTGAGTTCTAATTGGTGTCACCTGGTCTCCACCCTATTTAAGCCTCCCTCCTGCTTCACATGGTGTCTGGCCTCGTCGATGCTCCCTCGGACTCCTTACGTGTTGGTTGGACGGCCCTTGTTTCCTGCGATCGCCTGTGTCTCCTGCCACGCGAGCCTAGACTCCTGTATTGGTATTGTTGCTCTCTGTGTGTCCTAGTTGCCTGTTCTTGTACGTTAGTGTTCTCCTCCTTATTCCCCCGTGTGTGTGTTTGCTTTAGTAATCTCTGTTATAGTAACGGACGTGGCCTTGGTTATTTCCCCCGTTAATCTATTTTCTGTGTGTTAACCTTTGTTCCCTCCGTTACAGTAACGGACGTGGCTTTTGTTATCCCCTGTTTTGTTTACTTAAATAAAACTCCGTGCTTGAACTTCTGCCTCTGCCTGTCTGTGCCTGACAGTGTGTTCCTGTTTTCTATTTTCTTTTTAAAACAAGTATATCTTTGGGCCTCTTCACCTTTAAAGGGGAAATCCAGTGAGAATCAGTTAATAGCCCTGTTCACGGTCACCAAGTGCTGTCTGTAGGAAAAAGAGCCAGAAAATTAGCTACAATACAGACTGAACAGTGAACCGATAACAAACGTTAACTGCATAGGGCATAGCGAAATGAAAATGAGACAGTTTCTGTGCCCCATTCAATTAGTGTTAGCTGTTGATTTGGTGTTTATGTTATGTTGTGTTAAAATTTCTATTTCTTTTTCTTACAGACAGCAGTTGGTGACCTCTAACAACAGGGCTATGCATTCACACCAGATTTCTCCTTTGCTGGGATAGGATTGTAGAGAGGATATGAAAGAGAAATGTGATTTAATGTGCATGAGTTTAGGGTGAAAATGAAACATATCCAGTGTTTAGGTTTCTTCAAAATTATTGCTTAAGTATATGATGGCTCATTCACATTCTTGTGCATAACAGTTCAGAAAACTTGCAAAACAAAAATGTGATTTAACGTAAATAATCAGATGAAGATGTATTGTGGGAATACCTAGTTAAGATTGTTTTGTTCACCTGTTTATTCAGTATAGCCCTCCATGCTAGGCATAGACATCGACAGGCTGATAAAATACAAAACTACTCTCTCTGAGACCTATGAGATTTACTTGAGTGGTGCTGATGGGCCATGGGGGCCTGACCTGAGAACAGCTGTTTCCAATGATAGGGCTGTCCAAACAAAGGATGTACTTACCCTGCACTGGTCTGTGTAGAGGGTCTGTTCATGTCTGCAGGATCAGCCATGTTCTTTTCATTCTCCATAGTCACACAGCTGTCTTGTGCACACTCTTGATTCAAGTTTGTTTCACTGAAGCCTGATGCCTTCTCTGCCTCATTACTCATTTCTTTACTCATTTCTGTCTCACTTCACCTGCACAGAAAAATAAAGTCTGTTCAAGTTTCCTTGAAATTCTGATGAAGATTGATAAATGAAGCTGCTTACACATATAGCAGGGGCGGGGGCGTGGTAGTGGGGGGAAAAGTGGGACTGAGTTACCAGAATCCCAAGTGAGGGGAGGGCCCTTGAGGAATCTGGAATTTAGTTTTCCTTTAAGTATTAATTTGATATCACAATAAATGTTGCTAACTAATATAGATGTAATGTTCTTAAATAAATAAAATAAATAAATTGGTTGATTGATGGATTGAATTGTGTGTCTTAGTCTACATGTCACCCTCACCCCTTGCACAAAATGGCTTCGTCCGCCTTCACCGGGCTCTTTAACAAGGCAGATTTAGCATTCATTCTGTTGAAGTGGCAGTGCGCACTGCAGGCTGTCCGTGCTATGGCCAAGAAAGTTAAATCCAGTTTTTAGAAAAGAAAGAGAGGCAGGAAAGAATTAAAAAAAAAAAAATGAGGGAAAGCAGCTGCTAACAAACTTCTTAAGAAAGGTGAGCCCACATTGAATTAACTCCTGTGGTTTTAAAACATTTAAATACCACCGCGAAATTAGAAATAACATAATGATAGCCTACCATGCCATTGCAATAGTATACTATTTCTAGTTAACTAAAATTAAATTAATATGTGTTATTGGGCCAAAACATAATTAGAAGACTTAGTGTCATAGGTTCCTAGGATAGGCTGTCAAATAGCAAAGCTAATTTGTGAGACGCATGGCATCAGTTTCAGAAACAGCCATAGAATGTAATGCACAGCCTGGTATTAAGCCAGACCCTGATTCTACTCTTTCATTTTGTACAGAGGGTCTGGACATTCGGTAGTGAGATTCGATTGCTTGCTTGAGGTGTTTAAGTTTTAAAAGGATTTGATCAGCTAACTGATAGCTTGCCTTGACTGATAGCATTCTAGCTGTGCATTCACAACGCCTCCTTCTGTTCACTGATTCGACAGTTTAAAATGCCTCACGAGACAACAAACAGAATATACAAATACAGAATAGCACTGTAGGGAGATGATAATCACACGGAGGTGCTAGGAAGGCAAGGCCTGGCTAGGTGATGCAGCAACGGACCCCTTATTCTCTGATACTGTGGACTTGAGACAAGGCGAGCCTATAGTTTAAAATGAAAGCAGACTGGCAAAGACCTGCCTTTCTGCTTCTGGTCCATGGGACCTTTTTATTGAAAAATATGAATGGGAGTCAATGGAAATATTCAAAAAAATTGGGGTTCCCTGTCAGATGTACCATAAATTTTACATATGTTGTTAGCAAATTTTTAAGATAATTTTCCACATTAAGACAGGACTATTTTTCGTCAGACTTTGAGAGATATGCTAGGTTTTGTGCGAGGCCGCTCAGCAGACTACATGCTAGGCCGCTCAGCAGACTACAATCTCGGGTTAATAAACGTCACTATCAACGATAAGATTAGCTGCCATGCTAACTAATGGTTGCAGCTTACTACCTGCTATGTCACTTTGCAGCAGTTTATGGAAAGATACACTTTACCTGATGTGTTTTATCCTATCACTCTTGACCTTTTTATAACAAAGAGTAGTCCAAAGTTGCAGTGAGACCTGTTGCTCATGTGCTTGTGAATCCTGATAAGACTAGCTTTGTCTTCAGTGATGTTACTTTTGCAACTGACAGGCTGTAACGTTAGTTCCTGAAGTTATAAACTTTAACAATGCTTTACTTTCTTTACATGAAAAAAATATGTACAAAATTCACAAACATCATATGCGTAATTCAAGATTTATATCGACTAAAACCAGAAAATAATTATTTTCTGTCCATTCACTCCCATTCAAAATTTCTCAGACAACAGGTCCAGCGAGGGTCTACAGGAAAGGGAGGGACTTTGCCACTCTATTGGTGGGAATTTAAGGCGTTATTTAAGGCGTATTTTTACGTGCAGCGCTCTCCCATCTTTTTTTTTTCAACTAACACATACATCCTAAATTCTCACTAATACACGTAGATGTGCATCGAGGTTGTTATCTTGAAAGTCCTGTAAATGCATGAAGCTGCACAGAAAGTCAAGAGCCTTAAGTCACCCTGTAATGAGCCATTTAACCATTGAAGTGACTACGAAGCTCGTAAATTAACCTAAAACAGCATGGAATGTTGACCAGTTTCCCCTATTTGTAAGTCAGTTTGGATAAAGGTGTCTGCTAAATGCATAAATGCACACGTAAATCAGTCAAGACTGATCTGGAAACTGAAACAAATGTCATCGTCCTATTATGCATTTCTGGACCTATTTAAATGCTAAAATATCCCAAATAGGCGATGAAATAGATTTACAAAAATCAAGTCCACAACTTTTATTTACTTACTGTGTGTTTTCAGTTTTGTCTGTTTTACAGAAATCCATTGTCCTTCAAGCAAAAACACTTCCTATAAAGAAAACTGGCAAGACAGTTTCCTGTTAAGGCATGTCAGTAAGACTAGCCTAAAATGGCCGACGACGTCAATGTTTAACTCTTTCCTCCCCACTCTCTCTCTCTGTCAGAATGAATTGTTAGTGTTAAGATATAATATACATATTTAAAATATATAAAATATATTTTGGAATCTAGAACTTATTCTTTCCAGTCCCAATGACTCTAGGTACTATGTTTATATGTATGGGAAAACAAGGGAAAAGTTAATAAAACAAATGAAAATGTTTTAGGTATAATAATTAAAAGGAGTTAAAATGAAGTAAAATCAGATAAAATGGAGTGGGCAGCACATTCCACAAACCTGCCACTGTGCCAGGTCATAGACTATGGGCCTAAACCATGGGCCAGATAGGCTTATTGTGCATCTACCCAACACCTTTCAGCAAAAGCAACTTTTTTGAAAGCTCTAGCCATACTGAATGTGAACTTAAAATTTTGGGATGCACTAGCTGTTTCAGCACTATGAAGAGCTGGCGTCTGAAATTCACAGAAACATGAAATTCACCACTGCTGAATGGGATTAAACAAGTGAATCTCTTGTATTCCAAATCATTGAACCTTCTAGATAAATGTCTCATGACGGCATACCTCGTCATGCAGACTGAAGCTGATCCCCATTTTGCTCCCATAGACATGAACGAAGATGAGGTATCTCGCTCCGCCTATTTTTCATCTTTGGTTCAGTTTTGGTTTCTTTGTTGGCCTAGAATGTTGCCACTTGTGCTGGATAAGGAACAGCTCCCTCTGCTGGACACTCCTGTATGTGCAAAACCCCAGTATTTCACCTAGCCATTGACAGCAGTTGTTTGAGACCACACAAAAGGGTGTAGTAGCGATTGGTTAACCAGTAGTACAGAGAACTCAATTTTCCAAATATTATTAACCAAGTTAAAAATGCTCTGGTCATTTTTGACCAGAAGACCAAAGTTGTAACCATGAAACGAACACAACAGGAGGGATGCAGAGGTAACTGCTGTATGGTCTCAGAGTAAATGAGAAAGTTTATTAATCTTATACTGACATGTAAGGTCAAATAGATAGCCTACTTTATATCAAACTTGGGTATCTCAAAGATAATATTTTCTGCACTCTTCACTCTTCAGTATGACTGTGACAGTACAGTATTACAGTAATGATGAAACATGATTTCTACACTGATGAGTATTGTCCCCTGTGGGATGACCTGGACCCAAACTATAATCACTGGAAAATCAAAAAATGTGCTATATAAATAAATTACTTACGCCAAACCACCAAGAGAAGCTTATATTATGACAAGTTATAATACATGTTATAACACATGTTGATATTATGCTATAAAATATTGCCATTCCCTCATTATAACACAACTGAGACTGTGTGTAAATCTGTTATTTGTTCAGCACAAGGAACTCAAGTAATCTGGCACAGCAACACTGATGAATCGAAATCCCAAACCCAAAATGCTGGATAGAGGGGCTCAGTGAATTTAGTGTGGAACGTGTACAGGTGGGTGGGTGTGTCAGAGGAGACGCTGTAGAAGGACAGAATGCCAGCCGGCCAGTCCAGGTACACTCCTACTCTTCTGGGGAGGGAGGAAGAGGAAGGTATTGGTATGCATTCTTTATTGTGCCAGACAGAGTAACTGTCTGGAGCACAGTCCAGACTCCAGGAAGTGGGATTATGTCCAAGCTGGCTGTCAAAACTTCCCCCTTTTCTCTTGATGCTTTTATAGGTCACAGCCACATGAGCCCCACCTCCACTCCACTCAGCCTCCCAGTAGCAGCGTCCAGACAGACCCTCTCTACACAACACCTGAGGCCAGTAGTAAAATCTGTCTGGATGGTCTACATATGGCTGCTCCTCATTCACACGTGTCACCCTTCTTTGCCCCTCAGAAAAAGAGACGTTTATGTTTGCAGTGTTTGGGTCCAGTGTGAGCTCACAGGCATCTGTAGACGAGACAGCACAAAACTCATTTAACTCATTGAAATAATGTGTCTTGTCTTCACAGGAATAAAGAAGACCTTACTGAAATTCTATAACTCTTCTGTCACTTCCTCGATGCAATGATAAACAATAATTTATCATAGCTGATGCTGCCTCAAAGTTAGACCATTTCTAATCCCTCAAAAAGTTGTCAGATTCTTGTTGTCAGATTCATTTTAATTTGAACCGTTGTGATCATTTAAGAATTGAATTGGTCTACTTCAGTCACCATGTTGAACACATCCCTTGTTGAGCAACATCTGGAGAAACACGTAAGGACTTACATTTCTGTACACCGGGTCTGAGTCTGATTTCAGCACAGTGGTCCACACTGAGGAAAACAAAAGAGAGACGGACATTTGAGATACCAGAATGGACTTGTGTGTTCATCATCCGGACATGCAAAGGACATATCTTGGCTATATACTTTATCATGGAATTATATGTACTGTACGTATAGTACATGCGCAAATGACTTTTCTGTGCCTACTTAAGTGTCTCCAGTTTACAATGAGGATCCTTCAGTCTAGCAGATAACAGCTTCAGTCCTGATTCTCCAGGATGATTGTAGCTCAGATCCAGGTCTCTTAGAGGGGAGGGGTTTGAAGTCAGGACTGAAGCCAGGAATCCACAGCCCTTCTCTGAGATGAGACAACCAGACAACCTTGGACAGAGACGGAGAGAAAAAAAGAAGTTAAGAGAGAGAAAGAGAAAGATTAAAAAAAATTCACAATCATCTTCCATACAGAGAGGAATATGGAGGCTTATATGGAACAACAGGGAGTCCCAGTAATAATTCTAGTGAATTTCTGAATGAACCCATGTGTCCACTCTATCCAGTGCAAAAAAGGCCAGGGCCCGCAGCTTGGGTACGGGCTTCCTTATAATAGATATATCTCCCAGAAGTACCATATCTTTTTACGCAAAATGAAGTTCAACACCAACCTCAACATCTGCAGTTGACAGTGGGGACTAGATAGTCCCTTACAAAGAAGCTGAACTCCAGAATCTCCCAGGTCATTGTGACTCAGGTCCAGCTCTATCAGGGAGTTTGGTGACTGGAGAACACTGGCTACAATCTTACAGGATTCATCACTGAGGTTGCAGACACCAAGCCTGTTACAAAAATATGATAAGTTATAATATGGGAAATAATAACAAATCACAGGTTACTATAAGTATATTCCTAATGTTAACCATGTCCGTTTTTAGGAAGTTGCAGGACAACTGTCTGAACTTGTGTTCATTTTAATTTATTGTAAGTTGCTTTGAGCCAGCAGGAGCCAGTGGAAATGGTTAAAATATTTGCTCTGGGAAAAAAGAAATTGAGGATTGCAACAGAAAAAGAAAAGGAAGTTGTACTGTGTTTTTACAACTCAAACTCACATTCAAAACAGGAATGTTCACTATTATCTAAGGCTAATCAATTATTATTATTATTATTATTATTATTATTAATAATAATAATAATAATAATAATAATAATAATTGATATATGATATTATTATTATATATTAATAATAATAATAATAATAATAATAATAATAATATGTATGAATTAAGTATTATGCTATATATGTTTTTTTTTTACCTCAAGGTCTGAAGTTTACAGTGGGGACTAGTTAGTCCTGCAGAAAGATTCTCAACTCCAGAATTGTATAGGGTAATATGACTAAGATCCAAGTGTATCAGTGAGTTAGGAGACAATAGACATCTCTTCACTGTTTCCCAAGACATCTTGTTGAGTTTGCATCCATCAAGTCTGTAAGAGAGCAAAAAAAAGGACTAACACACATTTCAGACATGAGATTGATGCTCAAAGTGACTTGCTAAATGTAAAGCTTTTATAAATAGTAAAGACATTTGGATGGTACTAGGGCATATAAATATACAAATAGTAAAGACATTTGGATGGTACTAGGGCATATAAATATACAAATAGTAAAGACATTTATAGAAATAGAAAGAGCAACATTTAGATGACACCCACCACCTCATTTTAACCTGTTTCAGACAGAATGAGACTTCATACGTTACTGTTTAAATGCATGGTTTTACTGATGGACCAATGTCATGGCCCCCTCTAACCTATATGGACCCTGGGCCTGGGCCAAGTTGGCCCAATCACTAATTAAGCCCTAGATAATACAGCTTTCAAACTACTTTTATTCAGAAAACAATGAATAACTTAATATGCACTTTAAAAATAAAATAAACATGCAAAATTCAAATCTGTCTGGTGTGTGCACTACATTGTTTTCGCAGCAAATTATGAGCTATATTATATGAGCTGTGCCTTACTGTGCCTTCCTGAAGCACCTCACAGCTGGGAGCAGTCTCCGACGTCCCTCATCAGATGTGTTGTATTTCTTCAGTCAAACTCATCCAGCACCTCCTCAGACATCAGAAGCATGTGTGCCAGTGCTGAACAGTGGGCAGGAGATAATTCCTTTTTGAAGCCTTTTGGTGATTCCAAGTACTGTTTAATTTCTTCATGTATGGAATTATCATTCACTTCAGATAAACACTGCAAAAGACTGATGCATCTTTCTGGGGAGAGATCCTCTTTGTTCAGCTCCTTAATATGCTGACAGATTTGCTTGATGCTGTCTGCACTGTTGTGTTGGTGTTTTAGAAGTCCTTTTAAAAGTCTTTGATTTCTCTCCAGTGAGATGCCCATGAGAAAGCGAAGGAAAAGATCAAGGTGTCCATTCTGGCTCTCAAGAACTTTGGTTACAGCCAACTTTAGTGACTCCTCCAAGCAAAAAAATGATCCAATGGCTTCCATCTGATTGCTATAGGAGACAAAGACATGAAGTGCTGCCAGAAACTCCTGGATGCTCAGATGCACAAAGCAGTAGACCTTCTTCTTGTGAAACACAGTTTCCTTCTTGAAGATCTCAGTACACATACCAGAGTACACTGATGCGTCACTGACATCAATGCCACACTCTTTCAGGTCTTCTTCATAAAACATGACATTGCTATTTGCAAGATGCTTGAAAGCCAGTTCTGCCAGCTTCAATATCATTTCTCTCTGTGATTCTAGAAGCTGTTCTTCATTTGTCTGTGTTCTGCTGTGATACTTCTGAACCTTCTTGGTGATCTGGATGAGCAAGTAGTGTGTGAACATCTCCGTTGAAGTCTTTGGAATGTCTTGGGTGTTGTCTTTTTGCACCATCTGACGAAGCACAGTGGCTGTAATCCAGCAGAAAACTGGAATGTGACACATATATGGAGACTCCTGTGTTCCTTAATGTGTGAGATGATTGTATTGGCCAGACTCTCATCACTGAGTATCCTGCTGAAGTACTCTTCCTTCTGTGGATCATTGAACCCTCGAACCTCTGTCACCCGATCGATGTATTGACCAGGAATCTGACTGGCTGCTGCTGGTCGTGAGGTTATCCAGATGAGTGCAGAGGGAAGCAGACTTCCCTGAATGAGGCTCGTCATCAAAGCATCCACTGATGACGTTTGTGTCACATCAGATATGTTAGCGTTTTGTTTCAAATTTAGTTCAATCCGTCTCTCATCCAAAACCATCAAAGATGAACACAACCTGACAATCTTTGTATCCTTCACCATGATTCAGCTCCTTCAGCTCAGGGTGGAAGTCAAGCAGGAGCTTGTGAAGACAAGACTGATCATTCCTGACCAAATTCAGCTCACGGAAGGACAGTGGAAATATGAAGTCTACATCCTGATTGGCTACCCCATCTACCCAGTCTAGAATGAATTTCTGCACTGAGACTGTTTTTCCAATCCCAGCAACACCTTTGGTCATCACAGTTCTGATGTGCTTTCCTGTCCAGGTAAGGGCTTGAAGATGTCATTGCAGTTGATTGGTGTGTCTTCTGTGGTTATTGCTCTGCATGCCAACTCTACCTGCCAAACCTCATGTTCCTTATCACCCCTTCACTCTCTCCCTCTGTGATGTAGAGCTCGGTGTAGATCTCATTGAGGGGTGTTTGAATCCCTGGCTTGTTAATGTCTTCAGATATGTTCTCAAACCTCCTCTTCAGACTGACTTTATGATTCTCTTTTACTCTCCTCAGGTTTTCTTCATTTGTTGAGTACCAAGTGAAGAAAGAATTGTAAGTATCATATTGACATGTTGTGTTGTAAAACAAAAGTATAGTTAAAGATGTCCATCCCTTGCCTCTCATTGAAACAATTAAAACAGTCAGTTGATTTAAGTTATTATATTATTACTCTAACATTATGTATATATTGCAGTCTGGTCACCTGTATTGTTCCGTCCACCTGACGTGTGTTCATTGTGCCAATGTCTGCTGCTCTGTGACATGTTTGAGTGTAGAGGAGGTAGAGTTCTGGACTTCTTTCCACACTGGGGACAGGGTTGGTCTCCTAGTGGTCCAGGCTGCTCCCAGTAGCTGCTGATGCACTGCCTGCAGAAACTGTGTCCACAGGTAGTGGTGATGACCGGGTCCCTCAGTACCTCCTCACACACTCCACACCTGGATTGATCCTGGATCAGATCAGTCCTTAACCTGCAATGAACACAACACAACACAATGAAGATAATCGACTGTGGAGCAACCTGTTTACACATCATACATAGCATATAATTCTGAATAAGTGATTTTTATCATTTTTCTATACACCTACAAAGTTAAAAATACTTGCTGTGTTGTGATCTCATGAGCCTTGTCAGTGGATTAAGATATTTTATTTTGACCTAGCCTAGCTATTGTTATATTTTAGTTTCTTGTCAGAGAAATTATACCTTACAAACGCAAAGAACAGAGATTTGCTGATTGACTCCAGATTTTTCCTTCAATTCACTGACACTGATCCATCATATCCTGGGCTGAAATATCAAATGTCAATATCTTTGAAATAAACAAATTTTCCAGTTCTGCCTTTACTGATTCAGAGTCACTTCACACTATTCATTGAGTATTCAACTAGCCATATAAGGAATATTTTGCTGCATACTAGCCCACAATCTAGATGCACACTTGCAGTAGCAAATAGTTTTTCTCAGTATGTCTAGCCACAAACCATTGGAGCCTTAGCAGGTATACCATTGGTCTTACACAAACTTGGTAAGACCAATCACAATGCTCTATCTTTTCAGAAAGTCATTTGGCGGGCTTGGTATGACAATGACAGGGCTGTGATGGTGCAAATCAGCTAAGTGGCCAAGGAATAGCGGTCGTTTGAATCAACTTTGGCATTGACTTTGGAATAGTTAGACTTGGAGGTTTTTTTTTAAAGTTGAGCGGGAAAAGCTCAAGTCATTCATTTCAAACAAGGACGTATTTGCTGTTTTTGCCCCTAGAATTGAGCTCTGTCGGTCGTGGTCAGACAATTTTGATGTTATTGTCCTGCTTGTCAGGCTTGCTGCATACTAGAGTCTATGCACCATACGGAAATTCACTATGTCCAACTACTTTTGAGAACATCCCTATGTTCACACAATGTTGTGACAAATGCTTTGGGGTCTGGGAGTGCAGCGGCTTGTACTGTGTGTGTGTGTGTGTGTGTGTTTGTGTGTGTGTGTGTGTGTGTGTGTGTGTGTGTGTGTGTGTGTGTGTGTGTGTGTGCAGTAATGGCAGGTAACTCACTTTAGACCTGGTGATTTTGGTTCACTGCTAAATTTGTAAGGGTGATCCATAGACCTGTCACTTGTCATGGAAACAGAGCTGGGCACTGGAGATGGAGGTCTCTGAGTCTGGCCATATTTTAATGTATGCATGTCGGCTGTGTGTGTATGTGTGTGTGTGTGTGTGTGTGGTAAAGACAATGCATGTTGGGTGTGTGTGTGTGTGTGTGTTTGTGTGTGTGTGTGTGTACAGTAAACACTAACGGCAGGTAACTCACTTTAGACCTGGTGATTTAGGTTCACTGCTGAATTTGTAAGGCTGATCCATAGACCTGTCACTCTTCATGGACACACAGCTGGGCACTGGAAATGGAGGTCTCTGAGTCTGAGGTCTAGATAAAGAAGAGTCACAAAAAAAAAATTCTTATTTGTTTTTGTTTTTTTATGTCTTACCTTACATCCTAACTAACACATTCTGTACCACCAATATGGAGCTGGAAAACATAGTCGGCAAAGATTTAAATCAGTCTGAAAATGTGTAGTAAACTGAACTATTCAATCATCATTATCAATCTAACTACCTAGTTTAATTAAAGACATATTTTACCGTATGCATGTCAGCTGTGTGTGTGTGTGTGTGTGTGTGTGTGTGTATGTGTGTGCTTGTGCGTGCAGTAAAGACTAACAGCAGGAAACTCACTTCAAGACTGGTGATTTAGGTTCACTGCTGAATTTGTAAGGCTGATCCATAGACCTGTCACTACTCATGGACACACAGCTGGGCACTGAAGATGGAGGTCTCTGAGTCTGAGGTCTAGATAAACAAGAGTCACAAAAATATTCCTTATCTGTTTTTTTTTTTTTTTTAATGTCTTACCTTACATTCTAACACATTCTGTACCACCAATATGGAGCTGGAAACATGGTCGGAAAAGACTTAAATCTTAAATGTGTAAAAAATTGAACTATTCAATCATTATCGACCTAACTACCCAGTGTAATTAAAGACACGGCCATATTTTACTGTATGCATGTAGGCTGTGTGTGTGTGTGTGTGTGTGTGTGTGTAGTAAAGACTAACGGCAGGTAACTCACTTTAGACCTGGTTATTTTGGTTCACTGCTGAATTTGTAAGGGTGATCCATAGACCTGTCACTCCTAATAGAAACACAGCTGGGCACTGGAGATGGAGGTCTCTGAGCCTGGCCATATTTTACTGTATGCATGTCGGCTATGTGTGTGTGTGTGTGTGTGTGTGTGTGTGTGTAGTAAAGACTTTGCATGTCGGGTGTGTGTCTGTGTGTGTGTGTGTGTAGTAAAGACTAACAGCAGGTAACTCACTTTAGAGCTGGTGATTTAGGTTCACTGCTGAATTTGTAAGGCTGATCCATAGACCTGTCACTATTCATGGACACACAGCTGGGCACTGGAGATGGAGGTCTCTGAGTCTGAGGTCTAGATAAACAAGAGGACCCAAAAATATATAAACACAGACTAACCTCCTCTACCAAATGATAAATGGTCAATGATGATGTTCAAACTCACTGTCATACCAACACTTTCTACACTAATGTACAGTACATTAACTCTCTCTCACACACACATACACACACACACACATGCACATAATAGTGCATAATGAAGTATAATACAAGCTGCAACTGGTTTGATGCCAAGTGTGTATTGCAGTAGCATAAGTATTCTTTACATACCATATAATCATGGCACACTAACTTTTCAAAGCTTCTAAGACGCAATGGAACACCACTGTGTCCAGTGTTACCTATTTGTAATTGTGTGTGTGTGTGAGAGAGAGAGAGAGAGAGAGAGAGAGAGAGAGAGAGAGAGAGAGAAAATGTGAAAGAGACAGTTTGCTTTCGTGTGTTTGAGTGAGGTCAGCTCTTGCCTTTTTGCTGCCCTGGGTCAGATTTGAGGTTTGCCCCCTCAAAAAATAATTGAATCCCCTCTGTAATCTCTGTACTTCATTTTAAGTGGAGAGACTACCTAAATGTCATGTGCTGGGACTCTGATAATGTTGTGATAATACTACAGTAATTCAACAATGTAGGCAAGTCACACTAATTTCAAGACATTTCCAAGCAATCCCAATTTGTTACATTCTACATTAATTCATTAAAACTTACTTTAGACCTGATGGCAGTGGTTCCCTGCTGAAGTTGTGTGGGTTCTTCATAGACTCTTCACTCCTAAAAGATACACAGCTGGGCACTGGAGACTGGGCTCTGTGGATGTACAATATCCTTGAGAAACAAGGATATTGTACATAAACACTACATTCTTCCCTTTCTCTTAGTTGTGTGTGTGTGTCAGGTCCGCATCGGACCTGGTCACGGCCACGCCCCCTCACTCAACGTCACAGACTCACAGCTTGTCTCCTCGTTTGCATTCACCTCCTCGTGCACGATCACCTTCACCTGAGTTCTAATTGGTGTCACCTGGTCTCCACCCTATTTAAGCCTCCCTCCTGCTTCACATGGTGTCTGGCCTCGTCGATGCTCCCTCGGACTCCTTACGTGTTGGTTGTACGGCCCTTGGTTCCTGCGATCGCCTGTGTCTCCTGCCACGCGAGCCTAGACTCCTGTATCGGTATTGGTGCTCTCTGTGTGTCCTAGTTGCCTGTTCTTGTACGTTAGTGTTCTCCTCCTTATTCCCCCGTGTGTGTGTTTGCTTTAGTAATCTCTGTTATAGTAACAGACGTGGCCTTGGTTATTTCCCCCGTTAATCTATTTTCTGTGTGTTAACCTTTGTTCCCTCCGTTACAGTAACGGACATGGCTTTTGTTATCCCCTGTTTTGTTTACTTAAATAAAACTCCGTGCTTGAACTTCTGCCTCTGCCTGTCTGTGCCTGACAGTGTGTTCCTGTTTTCTATTTTCTTTTTAAAACAAGTATATCTTTGGGCCTCTTCACCTTTAAAGGGGAAATCCAGTGAGAATCAGTTAATAGCCCTGTTCACGGTCACCAAGTGCTGTCTGTAGGAAAAAGAGCCAGAAAATTAGCTACAATACAGACTGAACAGTGAACCGATAACAAACGTTAACTGCATAGGGCATAGCGAAATGAAAATGAGAGACAGTTTCTGTGCCCCATTCAATTAGTGTTAGCTGTTGATTTGGTGTTTATGTTATGTTGTGTTAAAATTTCTATTTCTTTTTCTTACAGACAGCAGTTGGTGACCTCTAACAACAGGGCTATGCATTCACACCAGATTTCTCCTTTGCTGGGATAGGATTGTAGAGAGGATATGAAAGAGAAATGTGATTTAATGTGCATGAGTTTAGGGTGAAAATGAAACATATCCAGTGTTTAGGTTTCTTCAAAATTATTGCTTAAGTATATGATGGCTCATTCACATTCTTGTGCATAACAGTTCAGAAAACTTGCAAAACAAAAATGTGATTTAACGTAAATAATCAGATGAAGATGTATTGTGGGAATACCTAGTTAAGATTGTTTTGTTCACCTGTTTATTCAGTATAGCCCTCCATGCTAGGCATAGACATCGACAGGCTGATAAAACACAAAACTACTCTCTCTGAGACCTATGAGATTTACTTGAGTGGTGCTGATGGGCCATGGGGGCCTGACCTGAGAACAGCTGTTTCCAATGATAGGGCTGTCCAAACAAAGGATGTACTTACCCTGCACTGGTCTGTGTAGAGGGTCTGTCCATGTCTGCAGGATCAGCCATGTTCTTTTCATTCTCCATAGTCACACAGCTGTCTTGTGCACACTCTTGATTCAAGTTTGTTTCACTGAAGCCTGATGCCTTCTCTGCCTCATTACTCATTTCTTTACTCATTTCTGTCTCACTTCACCTGCACAGAAAAATAAAGTCTGTTCAAGTTTCCTTGAAATTCTGATGAAGATTGATAAATGAAGCTGCTTACACATATAGCAGGGGCGGGGGCGTGGTAGTGGGGGGAAAAGTGGGACTGAGTTACCAGAATCCCAAGTGAGGGGAGGGCCCTTGAGGAATCTGGAATTTAGTTTTCCTTTAAGTATTAATTTGATATCACAATAAATGTTGCTAACTAATATAGATGTAATGTTCTTAAATAAATAAAATAAATAAATTGGTTGATTGATGGATTGAATTGTGTGTCTTAGTCTACATGTCACCCTCACCCCTTGCACAAAATGGCTTCGTCCGCCTTCACCGGGCTCTTTAACAAGGCAGATTTAGCATTCATTCTGTTGAAGTGGCAGTGCGCACTGCAGGCTGTCCGTGCTATGGCCAAGAAAGTTAAATCCAGTTTTTAGAAAAGAAAGAGAGGCAGGAAAGAATTAAAAAAAAAAAATGAGGGAAAGCAGCTGCTAACAAACTTCTTTCTCAAGAAAGGTGAGCCCACATTGAATTAACTCCTGTGGTTTTAAAACATTTAAATACCACCGCGAAATTAGAAATAACATAATGATAGCCTACCATGCCATTGCAATAGTATACTATTTCTAGTTAACTAAAATTAAATTAATATGTGTTATTGGGCCAAAACATAATTAGAAGACTTAGTGTCATAGGTTCCTAGGATAGGCTGTCAAATAGCAAAGCTAATTTGTGAGACGCATGGCATCAGTTTCAGAAACAGCCATAGAATGTAATGCACAGCCTGGTATTAAGCCAGACCCTGATTCTACTCTTTCATTCCGTACAGAGGGTCTGGACATTCGGTAGTGAGATTCGATTGCTTGCTTGAGGTGTTTAAGTTTTAAAAGGATTTGATCAGCTAACTGATAGCTTGCCTTGACTGATAGCATTCTAGCTGTGCATTCACAACGCCTCCTTCTGTTCACTGATTCGACAGTTTAAAATGCCTCACGAGACAACAAACAGAATATACAAATACAGAATAGCACTGTAGGGAGATGATAATCACACGGAGGTGCTAGGAAGGCAAGACCTGGCTAGGTGATGCAGCAACGGACCCCTTATTCTCTGATACTGTGGACTTGAGACAAGGCGAGCCTATAGTTTAAAATGAAAGCAGACTGGCAAAGACCTGCCTTTCTGCTTCTGGTCCATGGGACCTTTTTATTGAAAAATATGAATGGGAGTCACTGGAAATATTCAAAAAAATTGGGGTTCCCTGTCAGATGTACCATAAATTTTACATATGTTGTTAGCAAATTTTTAAGATAATTTTCCACATTAAGACAGGACTATTTTTCGTCAGACTTTGAGAGATATGCTAGGTTTTGTGCGAGGCCGCTCAGCAGACTACATGCTAGGCCGCTCAGCAGACTACAATCTCGGGTTAATAAACGTCACTATCAACGATAAGATTAGCTGCCATGCTAACTAATGGTTGCAGCTTACTACCTGCTATGTCACTTTGCAGCAGTTTATGGAAAGATACACTTTACCTGATGTGTTTTATCCTATCACTCTTGACCTTTTTATAACAAAGAGTAGTCCAAAGTTGCAGTGAGACCTGTTGCTCATGTGCTTGTGAATCCTGATAAGACTAGCTTTGTCTTCAGTGATGTTACTTTTGCAACTGACAGGCTGTAACGTTAGTTCCTGAAGTTACAAACTTTAACAATGCTTTACTTTCTTTACATGAAAAAAATATGTACAAAATTCACAAACATCATATGCGTAATTCAAGATTTATATCGACTAAAACCAGAAAATAATTATTTTCTGTCCATTCACTCCCATTCAAAATTTCTCAGACAACAGGTCCAGCGAGGGTCTACAGGAAAGGGAGGGACTTTGCCACTCTATTGGTGGGAATTTAAGGCGTTATTTAAGGCGTATTTTTACGTGCAGCGCTCTCCCATCTTTTTTTTTTCAACTAACACATACATCCTAAATTCTCACTAATACACGTAGATGTGCATCGAGGTTGTTATCTTGAAGTCCTGTAAATGCATGAAGCTGCACAGAAAGTCAAGAGCCTTAAGTCACCCTGTAATGAGCCATTTAACCATTGAAGTGACTACGAAGCTCGTAAATTAACCTAAGAACAGCATGGAATGTTGACCAGTTTCCCCTATTTGTAAGTCAGTTTGGATAAAGGTGTCTGCTAAATGCATAAATGCACACGTAAATCAGTCAAGACTGATCTGGAAACTGAAACAAATGTCATCGTCCTATTATGCATTTCTGGACCTATTTAAATGCTAAAATATCCCAAATAGGCGATGAAATAGATTTACAAAAATCAAGTCCACAACTTTTATTTACTTACTGTGTGTTTTCAGTTTTGTCTGTTTTACAGAAATCCATTGTCCTTCAAGCAAAAACACTTCCTATAAAGAAAACTGGCAAGACAGTTTCCTGTTAAGGCATGTCAGTAAGACTAGCCTAAAATGGCCGACGACGTCAATGTTTAACTCTTTCCTCCCCACTCTCTCTCTCTGTCAGAATGAATTGTTAGTGTTAAGATATAATATACATATTTAAAATATATAAAATATATTTTGGAATCTAGAACTTATTCTTTCCAGTCCCAATGACTCTAGGTACTATGTTTATATGTATGGGAAAACAAGGGAAAAGTTAATAAAACAAATGAAAATGTTTTAGGTATAATAATTAAAAGGAGTTAAAATGAAGTAAAATCAGATAAAATGGAGTGGGCAGCACATTCCACAAACCTGCCACTGTGCCAGGTCATAGACTATGGGCCTAAACCATGGGCCAGATAGGCTTATTGTGCATCTACCCAAACACCTTTCAGCAAAAGCAACTTTTTTGAAAGCTCTAGCCATACTGAATGTGAACTTAAAATTTTGGGATGCACTAGCTGTTTCAGCACTATGAAGAGCTGGCGTCTGAAATTCACAGAAACATGAAATTCACCACTGCTGAATGGGATTAAACAAGTGAATCTCTTGTATTCCAAATCATTGAACCTTCTAGATAAATGTCTCATGACGGCATACCTCGTCATGCAGACTGAAGCTGATCCCCATTTTGCTCCCATAGACATGAACGAAGATGAGGTATCTCGCTCCGCCTATTTTTCATCTTTGGTTCAGTTTTGGTTTCTTTGTTGGCCTAGAATGTTGCCACTTGTGCTGGATAAGGAACAGCTCCCTCTGCTGGACACTCCTGTATGTGCAAAACCCCAGTATTTCACCTAGCCATTGACAGCAGTTGTTTGAGACCACACAAAAGGGTGTAGTAGCGATTGGTTAACCAGTAGTACAGAGAACTCAATTTTCCAAATATTATTAACCAAGTTAAAAATGCTCTGGTCATTTTTGACCAGAAGACCAAAGTTGTAACCATGAAACGAACACAACAGGAGGGATGCAGAGGTAACTGCTGTATGGTCTCAGAGTAAATGAGAAAGTTTATTAATCTTATACTGACATGTAAGGTCAAATAGATAGCCTACTTTATATCAAACTTGGGTATCTCAAAAGATAATATTTTCTGCACTCTTCACTCTTCAGTATGACTGTGACAGTACAGTATTACAGTAATGATGAAACATGATTTCTACACTGATGAGTATTGTCCCCTGTGGGATGACCTGGACCCAAACTATAATCACTGGAAAATCAAAAAATGTGCTATATAAATAAATTACTTACGCCAAACCACCAAGAGAAGCTTATATTATGACAAGTTATAATACATGTTATAACACATGTTGATATTATGCTATAAAATATTGCCATTCCCTCATTATAACACAACTGAGACTGTGTGTAAATCTGTTATTTGTTCAGCACAAGGAACTCAAGTAATCTGGCACAGCAACACTGATGAATCGAAATCCCAAACCCAAAATGCTGGATAGAGGGGCTCAGTGAATTTAGTGTGGAACGTGTACAGGTGGGTGGGTGTGTCAGAGGAGACGCTGTAGAAGGACAGAATGCCAGCCGGCCAGTCCAGGTACACTCCTACTCTTCTGGGGAGGGAGGAAGAGGAAGGTATTGGTATGCATTCTTTATTGTGCCAGACAGAGTAACTGTCTGGAGCACAGTCCAGACTCCAGGAAGTGGGATTATGTCCAAGCTGGCTGTCAAAACTTCCCCCTTTTCTCTTGATGCTTTTATAGGTCACAGCCACATGAGCCCCACCTCCACTCCACTCAGCCTCCCAGTAGCAGCGTCCAGACAGACCCTCTCTACACAACACCTGAGGCCAGTAGTAAAATCTGTCTGGATGGTCTACATATGGCTGCTCCTCATTCACACGTGTCACCCTTCTTTGCCCCTCAGAAAAAGAGACGTTTATGTTTGCAGTGTTTGGGTCCAGTGTGAGCTCACAGGCATCTGTAGACGAGACAGCACAAAACTCATTTAACTCATTGAAATAATGTGTCTTGTCTTCACAGGAATAAAGAAGACCTTACTGAAATTCTATAACTCTTCTGTCACTTCCTCGATGCAATGATAAACAATAATTTATCATAGCTGATGCTGCCTCAAAGTTAGACCATTTCTAATCCCTCAAAAAGTTGTCAGATTCTTGTTGTCAGATTCATTTTAATTTGAACCGTTGTGATCATTTAAGAATTGAATTGGTCTACTTCAGTCACCATGTTGAACACATCCCTTGTTGAGCAACATCTGGAGAAACACGTAAGGACTTACATTTCTGTACACCGGGTCTGAGTCTGATTTCAGCACAGTGGTCCACACTGAGGAAAACAAAAGAGAGACGGACATTTGAGATACCAGAATGGACTTGTGTGTTCATCATCCGGACATGCAAAGGACATATCTTGGCTATATACTTTATCATGGAATTATATGTACTGTACGTATAGTACATGCGCAAATGACTTTTCTGTGCCTACTTAAGTGTCTCCAGTTTACAATGAGGATCCTTCAGTCTAGCAGATAACAGCTTCAGTCCTGATTCTCCAGGATGATTGTAGCTCAGATCCAGGTCTCTTAGAGGGGAAGGGTTTGAAGTTAGGACTGAAGCCAGGAATCCACAGCCCTTCTTTGAGATGAGACAACCAGACAACCTGGGACAGAGACGGAGAGAAAAAAAGAAGTTAAGAGAGAGAAAGAGAAAGATAAAAAAAAATTCACAATCGTCTTCCATATACAGAGGAATATGGAGGCTTATATGGAACAACAGGGAGTCCCAGTAATAATTCTAGTGAATTTCTGAATGAACCCATGTGTCCACCCTATCCAGTGCAAAAAAGGTCAGGGCCCGCAGCTTGGGTACGGGCTTCCTTATAATAGATATATCTCCCAGAAGTGCCATATCTTTTACACAAAATGAAGTTCAACACCAACCTCAACATCTGCAGTTGATAGTGGGGACTAGATAGTCCCTTACAAAGAAGCTGAACTCCAGAATCTCCCAGGTCATTGTGACTCAGGTCCAGTTCTATCAGGGAGTTTGGTGACTGGAGAACACTGGCTACAATCTTACAGGATTCATCACTGAGGTTACAGACACCAAGCCTGTTACAAAAATATGATAAGTTATAATATGGGAAATAATAACAAATCACAGGTTACTATAAGTATATTCCTAATGTTAACCATGTCCGTTTTTAGGAAGTTGCAGGACAACTTTCTGAACTTTTGTTCATTTTAATTTATTGTAAGTTCCTTTGAGCCAGCAGGAGCCAGTAGAAATGGTTAAAATATTTGCTCTGGGAAAAAAGAAATTGAGGATTGCAACAGAAAAAGCAAATGAAGTTGTACTGTGTTTTTACAACTCAAACTCAAACAAACTCAAAACAAGAATGTTCACTATTATCTAAGGCTAATCAATTATTATTATTATTATTATTATTATTATTATTATTAATAATAATAACAATAATAATAATAATAATAACAATAATAATAATAATATGTATGAATTAAGTATTGTGCTATATATGTTTTTTTTACCTCAAGGTCTGGAGTTTACAGTGGGGACTAGTTAGTCCTGCAGAAAGATTCTCAACTCCAGAATCGTATAGGGTAATATGACTAAGATCCAAGTGTATCAGTGAGTTAGGAGACAATAGACATCTCTTCACTGTTTCCCAAGACATCTTGTTGAGTTTGCATCCATCAAGTCTGTAAGAGAGCAAAAAAAATGGACTAACACACATTTCAGACATAAGATTGATGCTCAAAGTGACTTGCATATTGCATATAAATATACAAATAGTAAAGACATTTATATAAATAGAAAGAGCAACATTTAGATGACACCCACCACCTCATTTTTAACCTGTTTCAGACAGAATGAGACTTTATACGTTTCTGTTTGAATGCATGGTTTTACTGATGGGACCAATGTCATGGCCCCCTCTAACCTATATGGACCCTGGGCCTGGGCCAAGTTGGCCCAATCACTAATTAAGCCCTAGATAATACAGCTTTCAAACTACTTTTATTCAGAAAACAATGAATAACTTAATATGCACTTTAAAAATAAAATAAACATGCAAAAATTCAAATCTGTCTGGTGTGTGCACTACATTGTTTTCGCAGCAAATTATGAGCTATATTATATGAGCTGTGCCTTACTGTGCCTTCCTGAAGCACCTCACAGCTGGGAGCAGTCTCCGACGTCCCTCATCAGATGTGTTGTATTTCTTCAGGTCAAACTCATCCAGCACCTCCTCAGACATCAGAAGCATGTGTGCCAGTGCTGAACAGTGGG
Organism: Tenualosa ilisha; assembly: GCA_015244755.2. Taxonomy (NCBI): domain Eukaryota; kingdom Metazoa; phylum Chordata; class Actinopteri; order Clupeiformes; family Clupeidae; genus Tenualosa; species Tenualosa ilisha. Next base: position 345,864 of record PYXC01000229.1, read on the forward strand.
CAGGAGATAATTCCTTTTTGAAGCCTTTTGGTGATTCCAAGTACTGTTTAATTTCTTCATGTATGGAATTATCATTCACTTCAGATAAACACTGCAAAAGACTGATGCATCTTTCTGGGGAGAGATCCTCTTTGTTCAGCTCCTTAATATGCTGACAGATTTGCTTGATGCTGTCTGCACTGTTGTGTTGGTGTTTTAGAAGTCCTTTTAAAAGTCTTTGATTTCTCTCCAGTGAGATGCCCATGAGAAAGCGAAGGAAAAGATCAAGGTGTCCATTCTGGCTCTCAAGAACTTTGGTTACAGCCAACTTTAGTGACTCCTCCAAGCAAAAAAATGATCCAATGGCTTCCATCTGATTGCTATAGGAGACAAAGACATGAAGTGCTGCCAGAAACTCCTGGATGCTCAGATGCACAAAGCAGTAGACCTTCTTCTTGTGAAACACAGTTTCCTTCTTGAAGATCTCAGTACACATACCAGAGTACACTGATGCGTCACTGACATCAATGCCACACTCTTTCAGGTCTTCTTCATAAAACATGACATTGCTATTTGCAAGATGCTTGAAAGCCAGTTCTGCCAGCTTCAATATCATTTCTCTCTGTGATTCTAGAAGCTGTTCTTCATTTGTCTGTGTTCTGCTGTGATACTTCTGAACCTTCTTGGTGATCTGGATGAGCAAGTAGTGTGTGAACATCTCCGTTGAAGTCTTTGGAATGTCTTGGGTGTTGTCTTTTTGCACCATCTGACGAAGCACAGTGGCTGTAATCCAGCAGAAAACTGGAATGTGACACATAATATGGAGACTCCTGTGTTCCTTAATGTGTGAGATGATTGTATTGGCCAGACTCTCATCACTGAGTATCCTGCTGAAGTACTCTTCCTTCTGTGGATCATTGAACCCTCGAACCTCTGTCACCCGATCGATGTATTGACCAGGAATCTGACTGGCTGCTGCTGGTCGTGAGGTTATCCAGATGAGTGCAGAGGGAAGCAGACTTCCCTGAATGAGGCTCGTCATCAAAGCATCCACTGATGACGTTTGTGTCACATCAGATATGTTAGCGTTTTGTTTCAAATTTAGTTCAATCCGTCTCTCATCCAAACCATCAAAGATGAACACAACCTGACAATCTTTGTATCCTTCACCATGATTCAGCTCCTTCAGCTCAGGGTGGAAGTCAAGCAGGAGCTTGTGAAGACAAGACTGATCATTCCTGACCAAATTCAGCTCACGGAAGGACAGTGGAAATATGAAGTCTACATCCTGATTGGCTACCCCATCTACCCAGTCTAGAATGAATTTCTGCACTGAGACTGTTTTTCCAATCCCAGCAACACCTTTGGTCATCACAGTTCTGATGTGCTTGTCCTGTCCTGGTAAGGACTTGAAGATGTCATTGCAGTTGATTGGTGTATCATCTGTGGTTATTGCTCTGCATGCCAACTCTACCTGCCAAACCTCATGTTCCTTATTCACCCCTTCACTCTCTCCCTCTGTGATGTAGAGCTCGGTGTAGATCTTATTGAGGGGTGTTTGAATCCCTGGCTTGTTAATGTCTTCAGATATGTTCTCAAACCTCCTCTTCAGACTGACTTTATGATTCTCTTTTACTCTCCTCAGGTTTTCTTCATTTGTTGAGTACCAAGTGAAGAAAGAATTGTAAGTATGATATTGACATGTTGTGTTGTAAAACAAAAGTTTAGATAAAGATGTCCATCCCTTGCCTCTCATTGAAACAATTAAAACAATCAGTTGATTTAAGTTATTATATTATTACTCTAACATTATGTATATATTGCAGTCTGGTCACCTGCATTGTTCCGTCCACCTGACGTGTGTTCATTGTGCCAATGTCTGCTGCTCTGTGACATGTTTGAGTGTAGAGGAGGTAGAGTTCTGGACTTCTTTCCACACTGGGGACAGGGTTGGTCTCCTAGTGGTCCAGGCTGCTCCCAGTAGCTGCTGATGCACTGCCTGCAGAAACTGTGTCCACAGGTGGTGGTAATGACCGGGTCCCTCAGTACCTCCTCACACACTCCACACCTGGATTGATCCTGGATCAGATCAGTCCTTAACCTGCAAACACAATGAAGATAATCTACTGTGGACCAACCTGTTTACACATCATACATAGCATATAATTCTGAATAAGTGATTTTTATAATTTTTCTATACACCTACAAAGTTAAAAATACTTGCTGTGTAGTGATCTCATGAGCCTTGTCAGTGGATTAAGATATTTATTGTGACCTAGCCTAGCTATTGTTATAATTTAGTTTCTTGTCAGAGAAGTTAAACCATACAAACTCAAAGAACAAAGATGTTTGCTGATTGACTCCAGATTTTTCCTTCAATTCAATGACACTGATCCATCATATCCTGGGCTGAAATATCAAATGTCAAATATCTTTGAAATAAACAAATTTTCCAGTTCTGCCTTTACTTATTCAGAGTCACTTCACACTATTCATTGAGTATTCAACTAGCCATATAAGGGAATATTTTGCAATTCATCAAAAAGAGTTGTATCCAGGAGTCCTGGACCAGGACTGATGTTTGCCTGTAAACTCCCACACATATTTCAGGGCAAGAGTGCTGCATACTAGCCCAGAAATCTAGATGCACACTTGCAGTAGCAAATAGTTTTTGTCAGTACGTCTAGCCACAAACCATTGGAGCCTTAGCAGGTATACCATTGGTCTTACACAAACTTGGTAAGACCAATCACAATGCTCTATATTTTTAGAGAGTCATTTGGTGGGCTTGGTATGACAATGACAGGGCTGTGATGGCTGTGAAGGAATAGCGGTTGTTTGAATCAACTTTGTTGCATGTTGGCTGTGTGTGTGTGTGTGTGTGTGTGTTTGCGTGTGCAGTAAAGACTAACGGCAGGTAACTCACTTCAGGACTGGTGATTTGGGTTCATTGCTGAATTTCAAAGGCGAATTCATGGACATGTCACTCTTCATGGAAACACAGCTGGGCACTGGAGATGGAGGTCTCTGAGTCTGAGGTCTAGATAAACAAGAGGACTCAAAAATATTCCTTATTTGTTTTTGTTTTTTTATGTCTTACCTTACATTCTAACTAACGCATTCTATACCACAAATATGGAGCTGGAAACATAGTGGGAAAAGTCTTAAATCAGTCTGAAAATGTGTAGTAAACTGAACTATTCAATCATCATTATCAACCTAACTACCCAGTTTAATTAAAGACACGTTCATATTTTACCGTATGCATCTCAGCTGTGTGTGTGTATGTGTGTGTGTGTATGTGCGTGTGTGTGTGTGCTTGTGCTTGTGCGTGCAGTAAATACTAACAGCAGGTAACTCACTTTAGACCTGGTGACTTTGGTTCACTGCTGAATTTGTAAGGCTGATCCATAGACCTGTCACTATTCATGGACACACAGCTGGGCACTGGAGATGGAGGTCTCTGAGTCTGAGGTCTAGATAAACAAGAGACACAAAAAATATTCCTTATTATTTTTTTTATGTCTTACCTTACATTCTAACTAACGCATTCTGTACCACAAATATAGAGCTGGAAAACATAGTCGGAAAAGACTTAAATCAGTCTGAAAATGTGTAGCAAATTGAACTATTCAGTCATTATCGACCTAACTGCCTAGTTTAATTATGCTCTATATTTTTAGAGAGTCATTTGGTGGGCTTGGTATGACAATGACAGGGCTGTGATGGCTGTGAAGGAATAGCGGTTGTTTGAATCAACTTTGGCATCGACTTTGGAATAGTTAGACTTGGGATTTTTTTTTTGAAAGTTGAGCGGAAAAAGTAATTCATTTCAAACAAGGACGTATTTGCTGTTTTTGCCCCTAGGATTGAGCTCTGTCGGTCGTGGTCAGACTATTTTGATGTTATTGTCCTTTTTGTCAGGCTTGCTGCATACAAGAGTCTATGCACCATACGGAAATTCACTATGTCCAGCTACTTCTGAGCACATCCTTATATTCACACAATGTTGTGACAAATGCTTTGGGGTCTGGGAGTGCAGCGGCTTGTACTGTGTGTGTGTGTGTTTGTGTGTGTGTGCAGTAACGGCAGGTAACTCACTTCAGGACTGGTGATTTTGGTTCACTGCTGAATTTCAAAGGCCAATTCATGGACCTGTCACTCTTCATGGACAAACAGCTGGGCACTGGAGATGGAGGTCTCTGAGTCTGAGGTCTAGATAAACAAGAGGACCCAAAAATATTCCTTATTTTATTTTTTTTTTTGTCTTACCTTACATTCTAACTAACGCATTCTTTACCACAAATATGGAGCTGGAAAACATAGTGGGAAAAGTCTTAAATCAGTCTGTAAATGTGTAGCAAATTATCTATTCAATCACTATTATCAACCTAACTACCCAGTTTAATTAAAGACACATTCATATTTTACTGTACGCATGTTGGCTGTGTGTGTGTGTGTGTGTGTGTGTGTGTGTGTGTGTGTGTGTGTGTGTGTGTGTGTGTGTGTGTGTGTGTTTGCGTGTGCAGTAAAGACTAACGGCAGGTAACTCACTTCAGGACTGGTGATTTGGGTTCATTGCTGAATTTCAAAGGCGAATCCATGGACATGTCACTCTTCATGGAAACACAGCTGGGCACTGGAGATGGAGGTCTCTGAGTCTGAGGTCTAGATAAACAAGAGGACTCAAAAATATTCCTTATTTGTTTTTTGTTTTTTTATGTCTTACCTTACATTCTAACTAACGCATTCTATACCACAAATATGGAGCTGGAAATATAGTGGGAAAAGTCTTAAATCAGTCTGAAAATGTGTAGTAAACTGAACTATTCAATCATCATTATCAACCTAACTACCCAGTTTAATTAAAGACACGTTCATATTTTACCGTATGCATGTCAGCTGTGTGTGTGTGTGTGTATGTGTGTGTGTGTGTATGTGCGTGTGTGTGTGTGCTTGTGCTTGTGCGTGCAGTAAATACTAACAGCAGGTAACTCACTTTAGACCTGGTGACTTTGGTTCACTGCTGAATTTGTAAGGCTGATCCATAGACCTGTCACTCCTTATGGAAACACAGCTGGGCACTGGAGATGGAGGTCTCTGAGTCTGAGGTCTAGATAAACAAGAGACACAAAAAATATTCCTTATTATTTTTTTTATGTCTTACCTTACATTCTAACTAACGCATTCTGTACCACAAATATAGAGCTGGAAAACATAGTCGGAAAAGACTTAAATCTGTCTGAAAATGTGTAGCAAATTGAACTATTCAGTCATTATCGACCTAACTGCCCAGTTTAATTATGCTCTATATTTTTAGAGAGTCATTTGGTGGGCTTGGTATGACAATGACAGGGCTGTGATGGCTGTGAAGGAATAGCGGTTGTTTGAATCAACTTTGGCATCGACTTTGGAATAGTTAGACTTGGGATTTTTTTTTGAAAGTTGAGCGGAAAAAGTAATTCATTTCAAACAAGGACGTATTTGCTGTTTTTGCCCCTAGGATTGAGCTCTGTCGGTCGTGGTCATACTATTTTGATGTTATTGTCCTTTTTGTCAGTCATTATCGACCTAACTACCCAGTTTAATTAAAGACATGGCCATATTTTACTGTATGCATGTCGGCTGTGTGTGTGTGTGTGTGTGCATGTGTGTGTGTATTTGTGTGCGCAGTAAAGACTAACAGCAGGTAACTCACTTTAGACCTGGTGACTTTGGTTCACTGCTGAATTTGTAAGGCTGATCCATAGACCTGTCACTCTTCATGGACACACAACTGGGCACTGGAGATGGAGGTCTCTGAGTCTGAGGTCTAGATAAACAAGAGACACAAAAATATATATAAACACAGACTAACCTTCTCAACCAAATGACAAATGATGTTCAAACCCACACTCTACCAACACTTTCTACACTAATGTACAGTATATTAACTCTCTCTCTCTCTCTCTCAACATACACACACACACACACACACACACACACACACACACACTGTATAGTATAGTATAGTACAAGCTGCAACTGGTTTGGTTAGATACCTAAGTGTGAATGTCAGTAGCCTAAGCATTCTTTACATACCAGATAATCATGGAACAATAACTTTTCAAAGCTTCTAAGACAATGAAACCTATTTGTGATCTGTGATTTGTGTGTGTGAGAGAGAAAGACAGAGAAAGAGAGAGAAAGAGAGAGAGAGAGAAAGTGAAAGAGACAGTTTGCTTTTGTGTGTGAGTGAGGCAGGGCCGGCTGTAGCCTTTTTGCTGCCCTGGGTCAGATTTGTGGTTTGCGCCCTCAAAAAAATTCGGCCCTAGAGTGAGGGCATAAGGAATAGGTTAATGTGCTTTTAGTCTTCTATACTCACTCTGCATTGGTCTGTGTTGATGTTTTGTTCATGTTCACAGGATCATCCATGGCAGGATCCTCCTTCTGATGCTCCATGGCCACACAGCAGGTCTGAGTGCAGTGTTGCCTCCTCTGTATTCTGCCTCTTCACTTTACAACTCTCAGTCTCACTTGCTGTGTGCAGGAAAATTAAAAAAAATAATTTAAAAAAGATACCCTCTGTTTCAAGGTGATTACCAGTCTCTGTCCAACAAATACAAGCCTCTGAGGTCAAATGAAAAGAACTGCCTCTACTTATGCACAGTTCAATTATTACAGTATTATCTGCTGAATTAGTTTTTTTTCTCATTGTCATTCTATTTCACACAAATAATTTTTAAAAAGACATTTAAAAGGGTTTAGCTGTGTATCACTGATTAACACCAATTAGAAACGACTGTTTGCTAAGGACCTTTTATGGGGTTACAATGAGGTATATGCTATGGCATACTGTTTAACAATGTTTTTTTTCAGTCAGCAATGACCCTAATCAAAGTAAAATGTCTTATGCTGCTCAAACTAGAATGTCCAATTCTGCTCTTTTAAATGTCACACTTGAGTTGAAATGCCTTCCTCCAGAAACTCAGTTTATCAACAAGATGTCTCTTCAAACTCGAAAATAGAGATAAATGCATAGTTTCAGTTTGGATTCAGACACGGTTGTGTTTAGTCGTTATTAAACAACAGTTGTACATACAGAACTTGAAACTGGTCTGTACAGTCTCTGTAGGCAGAGTATCCAGTCAAATGAAATCACCTCAAATAGGTGATAAAAACGTCTTTGCAGATGTTATTGTATTTGTTAGAAGAACTTACTGTATATGTAGAGCTTCTGTTTCGTAAGATTCCATCTGCATTTCCTTGAAGCTCAGACATTGGCGATGGGGAAAACAGGTTGGACTTGTTTCGTCACAGGAGAATAAGGCGTGTCAGCAGCACCCTAGCTAAAATTACTGATGTTGTTATAAACGTTTAACTCTTTCCTACCCACCCATCTCTCCTACATTTTGTATTTTTCATATTTAAAATAAAATAAAATGTTTTTCAATTTTTAAAAATTCACAATAAAGGAAATGTAAACAAGGATAAAGTTGATTTTGGAGCCTATAGGGTTGGTCCTCTGTTGATTGACTGACTGCCCTATGACTTGCTACGTGTTTGTATACATTCACATATGGAAACATTTTTCACCTAGTGATTTTAACTCCTCCCCTCTCCTGTTTCTTTCTAGAGTAGCAGCATGTATAGTAATTGATTACTGCCCCTTTAAAGGGCCAGGAGGTTCTATGTGTGGTCAGCAGCATGTATAGTAATTGATTACTGCCCTTTAAAGAGTCAGGAGGTTCTGTGTTGGCTGATGTCTGCACTGCTGTGATGAGGATAGAGTTAACCTGGCAAGTAAGACATGTTGGCGTTATAAGGTTGACTTGAACGTGATTATTAAAAAATTTATTAGAAGTTTAGAAAATCCTTTCACTCACAAACTGATATTGTTATAAAAAGTGACATCACCTGGTTGAGCTAATCAAAGTCCAAGCTGTTGCTGCACAGACACCATCAATATCAACCAAGTGATGTCACTTTTTACCCAGAAAGCTTTGAGACGTAAACACAATGGCAGGTTACAGGGATTTTCTAAGTTTTAATAAAAAAGAAAGCATTTTGAGTGTTTTTAAATCCTGTTAAATACAGCCGATACCAATGTTGCTCTGAGGCGCAACTGTGCTCATCCATGCGGACCCGTGTTTAATCCAGCGTGTGGTCACTGCCTAGTCTCATTCCATCTCTCTCTCACACTCACCCCTGTGTACTCTCTACTGTCCTGTCAATAAAGGTCAAGAAACCCCTTAAACCAATAGTCCAGAGGCTATCAACCCATAGCCCTGTTGCTCAAGGTTGCCGAAAGCTGTTGGTTGGAATATGAAGAGTCGGTAAAATCTGTAAAAAATGATTACTGTTCAGTTATAGTTAGCTGTTGGTTCGCATTCAGATGATGGTGTACCTAATTGTCATGTTGATTTATGCCACCTTTTCTAGCAGCTTTAAGTTCTTTTTGTTTGTTTCCTGGATGGGAAAACAGGGTTTACGAGTAACATGGGTGGTAGGGTTTACGAGTAACATGGGAAAACAGGGTTTACGAGTAACATGGGTGGTAGGGTTTACGAGTAACATGGGTGGCAGGGTTTACGAGTAACATGGGTGGTAGGGTTTACGAGTAACATGGGTGGTGGGGTTTACGAGTAACATGGGTGGCAGGGTTTACGAGTAACATGGGTGGCAGGGTTTACGAGTAACATGGGTGGCAGGGTTTACGAGGTCTTGTGGATAGAGGACATGACCGGCATCCTCTACCTTTGCACACCATGGACTATAGACAATTGATAATAGATGTATTTGGGGGCCATATTAGATTCCTCAATTCAAAATAAATAAACATGTTTTCAAAGATCCTGTCTTTTTTGTTATACACAGACAATGATCAAACAGAAAAAATAAGCTTTGACATATTTTATTAGGTATTATAATCTTTTATACAAACATTGTACAGATAATTCACACAACAACCAAATGTTTCAACTTCCCTTAGCCACACACACTGTAAAGTGCCAGACTTAAGGCTGGTTGGCGCCTACTTTTACCTCCCAGACACTGTGAATTAGAACCCTCAGTCAAGAATGAGAACCCTCAGTTAAGAATGGGAACCCTCAGTCAAGAATGAGAACCCTCAGTCAAGAATGAGAACTCTCAGACAAGAATGAGAACCCTCAGTCAAGAATGAGAACTCTCTGTCAAGAATGAGAACTCTCTGTCAAGAATGACAATTATCAGACAAGAACGAGATCCCACAGTCAAGGACGAGGCAAGTCTACTGGCACCACTGTCGGTAGGCTACTCTGGGTGACACCTACACAAAGACATGGCTGAAGATGTCATGTTGAGGCTGATTGCCAATGTTCACATTTTAAATGGCCCAGTCCGAGCCAGACACTTTATGAATGTAAGCCCATGTGTAGCAATAATCATCACCCAGTTATAGCAACAAAATAATAAAAATAAATAAATAAAAGAAATGGCTCCATTACATAACACCATACAAACAAATTCGTTTTCTCCTCGGTTATCCAAAATTTAAAAAAGGAGAGAGAACGAGAGGGAGAGAAAGAAAGAAAGAAAGAGAGAGAGTGAAGTGAGAGAGAGAGAGAGAGAGAGAGAGAGAGAGAGAAAAGCACATAAGCAATAGTTGTGTAAAATTCAGGCTATTGGAGAACATGTACATAATAGGCCAGATGTTGGGGCCCACCCACTGTAACTAATACTTTTTTTAAGAGAAGAAATGCGTTAAAATTGCGTTAAAACTGACTGTATTCAACATGTTATCGTCTGTTGTAAGACATTTTGCCACAAATGTTAAAACCGTTTACTTTGAAGGAGACATGGTAGACCACTTAAAACCAGGTGCCAAAAAGTGGCACTGGTTGCTCAGTTCTGTCTTCATCACTTTGGGCCCAAACCTTTGGCCTACAGTCTAATTCGAACGCATTCTCCCTACCAAATGTGGGAGTAGCTCAGTGTGAACGAACGAACGAATGTTACATTCTGCGCTTTCCGGTTTGACTTCAGTTCCCTAAACAGCAAGGCAGATAGCACAGGGGAGATTCGGAAGGTGATCACGGACTGAAGGCGGCTGGTGTCGGGTCACCTTGCTGAATGGGACATGCAGGGGTCATTGATACGTATGCATGTTTCTTTGAGGACGGCTAGACCAGCTGCCAGTCGACCACTTGCACAGCCCACACACTGCCTAACAAACCCCAACGTTTTATGTAGTTGACCAACTAACTTAACGTTCTGGGGTTCATAGTCCCAGTTACTGAACTTGCTAACTTGGGGATGTTTCCCAATACCATAGTTGCTAACTATGCTAACCATAGTTGCTTGGTAACTATGGTGGTTGGCAATACACAGTTTCATTGCATCCACCAAAGCCGCTAACTTACTTAGCAACTACGGTTGTTGGTAAACACACCCTTGGTTAGCAAACTACGGTGTTGGTAAACAAACACTCAGACAGCTAACGCCAATGTTCTGTATGGTTCTATGGCCAGAAAAACAGCAGCCAGTTCCCAAACAGGAACTGAGAAGACTTTAGTTCACGACCTTGCGACCTAGTAGCGACCTTGTCGCGACCTTGCTGATGTGAGTACAAACATACGTTTCTATTTAGCATAACATTACAGGTTTGTTGTTGTTTACAAACTGGAGATTGCGGGAGAAAGAAAGACTGTGTTGTTTGTGTTGTTGCTGTGGTTTTGCATGCATGTGTGTTTATGCTGTGTGTGTATGTCTGTGTGTTATTGTGCAGTTTGTGTGTCTGTGTGTTTTGGTGTTGTTGGAATGTGTGTCCGTGTTTAGGTGTTGTTGTTGTGAAGTGTGTGGTTAAGATAACTGTGCGTGTGTATGGGTATGCGTGTGGGTAATTAGCAGTTGTTGTGGTGTGTGTATGTGTGTGTATGTGTTTAGCTGTTCTTGCTGTCGCGTGTGTGCATGTGTGTTTTGCAATCAGGCATTGCTGTTGTTACTGTGCTAACTGTGTTTAAGTGTTAAGTGGTTATGTGTATGTGTGTGGGTGTAGCCATTGTTATTGTTGTTGTTGCTGTGTGTGCACATGTGTGTATTTAGGCATTGTTGTTTTTTTCTGTGTGTGCGCATGTGTGTGCGTGTGTGTGTGTGTGTGTGTGTGTGTGTGTGTGTGTGTTTAGGCTGCATTGTTGTTATTGTTGTTGTGGTGGAGTGTGTGTGTGTGGTTCTGGTCCGGCGTGTTGAGGTCCGGTAGGAGTTGGGCCACGTGTCCGATGCCCTTGGTCACGCCCTCCCTGAAGAGCAGCTTGGAGCCCACACGCAGATACTCCGGGTGCTTCAGGAAACGGAAACACACCACCGCACTCTCTCCTGTACGCAGCTCCTCCTGCAGGAACACACACACACACATTTTAATTTTCTATTTGGTTTGACAGATAGACATTTATCGTAGCACAATCCAAATTTGGCTTAAAAGAGTCTTCCAACAGTATTATCTGTACATCTGCTCATGGGGTGCTCTAAGGATAATGTAATTGCTCATAGGATGGTCTAAGGATAATGTATCTGCTCATGGGATGGTCTAAGGATAATGTATCTACTCATAGGATGGTCTAAGGATAATGTATCTGCTCATAGGATGGTCTAAGGATAATGTATCTGCTCATAGGATGGTCTAAGGATAATGTATCTGCT
>PYXC01000229.1:362500-397500 GCA_015244755.2 Tenualosa ilisha
ATGGCGGCAGCCTGTTGCCGTTTTTTTTTTTTTTTTTTTTACTCGTTGGTTCTCCAATGTGTCACCCATATATGGAATAACAGAGACGGATGAGCCAGAGAACTGATGAGCAAAATGCCAGCGGACCACCAGCGTCTTATTATCTGGGAAATTCAGCTCTCTTTTTCTTTTTTTTTTACACGGAACTGAAATGGACTCTTGCACTTTTCTCTGCTATTAAATTCTATATATTCCACCTCCACCTCACTGTGAACTTAACTTATAAAAATCAGTGCTTTGTTACAAGTCTACTTATGCCCTGTATTTTGTTGTCTGTTGTCTGTTGTATCCCTATCCCTACTCCAAGCACTTTAAGTATGCACTAAATGTAGTGCACTAATTATATGCACTGATTATACTTTAAGTGTGCACTAATTGAGCCTGTCTCAAATGTCTTTCTTATATATTCTAAATGTCACACTTTATGTGCTGGTTAGAGCTTTGGCTTTAAACCGAATGGTTGCCGGCTCGATCTCCGAGCAGCGGACCAGGGCTGAAGTGGCCTTGAGCAAGGCACCTAACCCCTCACTGCTCCCCGGGTGCCGCTGTAGCAGGCAGCATACTGCGTCGGGTTAGTGTGTACTTCACCTGACTGTGTGTTCACCGTGTGCTGTGTGTGTTTCACTAATTCACGATTGGGTTAAACGCAGCGACCAAATTTCCCTCACGGGATCAAAAGAGTATAGATTATGATCAATCTATCTAACTTTCTATCTATCTTTCTAACCATCTGCATATCTCTCTATCTATCTATCTGTCCATCAATCTACTGTATCTATCTATCTCACACCCTTTTCCCCTCACCTCTCCCTTGCTGTTGAAGCCTAGGATCTCAAAGCTGATACTGGAGGTCCTGCCAGACTGGATCTCGTGCAGGTGTCTGAAGAGGTTGAGTCGCGCTCGGCCACGCCCGTTGTCCAGCTCTCCCTGCGTCAGCACCCCCAGCAGAGTCGACTTCCCAGAGTCCACGTTACCAAGGACTGCCACACGCAGGTCTAAGAACTACACACACACACACACACACACACACACACACACACACACACACACACACTAAATGGCATGTACACCGAGATCAATTTGACAATAAATCACACACACAAACCAGTATCTATACATACGGTGTAGGCTGCAACACTAGTTCCTAGTTCACATACTAACACAAACACACACACACACACACAAACACACACACACTATGGTGCAAACACGTAGATCTATATGAGAATGAAAGATGCACACACACAAAAAAAACAATATCTATGGTGCAGTCACTTGCTCACTCATTCACACACACAACACACACACACACACACACAATACGGTGTATATACAGAGATCTATACGAGAATAAACCACATGCACTCAACAAACCAGTATCTATGGAGCAAGTGTTCACTCACTCACTCACTCAATCACTCTCTCTCGCACACGCACGCACACACACACATACATACACACACCAGATGAAAACAAACCTGCTGATCATCTGGAACTTTCCGGACCAGGACCTCAGCGATTTTCCGGCAGCTTCTGTCTGAGCCGTAATCTACCTCCCTCTCTCTGAGAAGAGTGATGTCTGCACCAACCCTTTACACACACACACACAGATTGTTGTTATCAATGTGTTTTCATAGCTGTGCACCTGTGTGTGTCCACTAGTGTGTGTGCTGTTATTGTGACCTGTGTTGTCCCGCATGTGCATGGATGTTTGAGTGAGAGTGTACTAGTGTGTACTAGTGTGTGTGTGTGTTTGTGTGTGTGTATGCATGTTTGAGTGTGTGTGTGTATGCATGTGTATGAGTGTATGTGTATGAGTGTGTGTGTATAAGAGTGTGAGTGTGTGTTGTGTGTATGCATGTTTGAGTGTGTGTGTACTAGTGTGTGCGTTTGCGTATGTGTTTGTATGCATGTTTTAGTGTGTGTGTGTGTGTGTATTTGTGTGTGTATGCATGTGTGAGTGTGTGTGTGTACGCATGTGTATGAGTGTATGTGTACGAGTATGTGCGTATAAGAGTGTGTGTGTGTGTTGTGTGTATGCATGTTTGAGTGCATGTGTACAAGTGTGTGTGTGTGAGACTGTGTGTGTGTGTGCTTGTGTGTAGGAATGCACCAATCCGACTCTTTTCGTTCTGATAATGATTCCGATACATTGGTTTTGCATACTCAATACTGATCCGATATCCCCACTGAATTAGAAGATAGGCATCATCCTCAGCCTTTAATGCCCTACTCTCCTATCTGGGCATAATTTACAAAGCCAAGACAAACAGAACACAATAACATCAATATAATAAATAACACAATAACATGGACATAAAAATAATAAACAGTTATTTGGAGTATAATTAAAAGAGTAAAAGAGTGTGTGCCAGTGTCATTACATCGTATTTGATGTTAGAGGGTCAAGGTCTAATTAGGCGCCTGTCACTTTAAATTTCTCTGCATGAACCCAATGTTACAGGACTTAAGTGAAACAAGACTTTGTTTCTATGCAAGGTGTTAGTGGAATTCAGTAGGCTGCTGCAGATGCTGATTATGGTTTCTATTGCATCAGTTTTTAAATAAATATTCATAAACAACTTGAGCAGAATCGTCATTGAATTATAGGAGAGATGTGTCTTGCAACAGGCAATTTTTGCCATCCGTGTGGTGAGTAGTGTTTGGCTGTTTCATTACTGACAAGCAGATTCAACATGAGCTAAATTTGCTAACAGGAATCCAGGTTAAATATTTGCAGGTCGTTCATTAAAGCTTACAGTAAATAACCTTGAATTTATGATTGACCTTGATTTTATTAATAGCACTTAATAGCTATATAAAATCTGTGTCAGCGGCACCTAGGTGACGTGTTATAGCAAGTCTGTCCTTTGCAAGCCAGCTGAGCGCACAGTAACAGTAACAGTAACAGTAGTGCAGTAAAGCAGTGGGGTTGTTGCAGTCATTCATTCTAAGTTTAGAAAACAGATCAGCCCATGGATCTGCAAATTTTTTCTGATATTTGATCCAAGTATTTTTCCCATATCAGGACTGATATCCAATCCAAATATCGGATTGGTGCGTCCATATTTGTAAATATGCATATCTGAGTGTGTGTGTGTGTGTGATTGATTGTGTATACTTACTTCTTAGCCTTGCGATTGAGTGTCTTAAGTGAGGCCTTGGTATGTGTGTGTGTGTGTGTGTGTGTGTGTATGTGTATGTGTATGAGTGATTGTGTATCCTTACTTCTCAGCCATGCGCTTGAGTGTCTTTAGCGAGGCCTTTGTGTGTGTCTGTGTGTGTGTATGCACGTATGTGTGTGTGTGTGTGTGTGTGATTGAATGTCTTAAGCGAGGCCTTTGTGTGTGTGTGTGTGTGTGTGTATGCATGTATATGCATGTGTGTGTGCGTGCGTGACTGAGTGTCTTAAGCGGGGCCTTTGTGTGTGTGTGTGTGTCTATGCATGTATATGTATGTGTGTGTGTGTGCGTGCAATTGAGTGTCTAAAGCGAGGCCTTTGTGTGTGTGTGTGCGTGTGTGTATGCATGTATATGTGTGTGTGTGTGAGTGTGTGTATGAGCGATTGTGTATTCTACTTCTCAGCCATGAGCCATGCGACTGAGTGTCTTAAGCAAGGCCTTTGTGTGTGTGTGTGTGCATGTATTTGTGTGTGTGTGTGTGTGTGCATGTATATGTGTGTGTGTGTATGCATGTATATGTGTGTGTGTTTGTGTGTGTGTGTGTGTGTGTGTGTGTGTATGAGAGGTTGTGTATCCTTACTTCTCAGCCATGCGCCTGAGTGTCTTAAGCGAGGCCTTCATGTCAGCGTCGCTGAGGCCCACCAGCAGCCCGTTGTCCTCCACGCCGATCTGGTAGACGGCCTCGCCGCGCCCCTCCTGCAAACGCCACTTCAGCTGCGTGGCCAGGTGCTCGAAGCGGTACTGCGTGGGGTTCACCAACTTCAGCTGCAGGCCAGAGCAGAGGACAGGAGATCAGTAGAGAGGAGAGGAGAACAGAGGAGAAGGGAGAGAGGAGAGGAGTAAGGAGGAGAGAGAAGGGGGAGAGGAGAGGAGTAAGGAAGAGAGAGAAGGGGGAGAGGAGAGGAGTAAGGAAGAGAGAGAAGGGGGAGAGGAGTGAACAGGAGTAGGGAGGATAAAGGAGAGGAGAAGGGGAAAGGAGAGAGAAAAGAGGAGAGAGGAGGAGATAACAGGGGAAGAAGAGAGGAGAGAGGAGAGGAGAGGGAGAACAGGGAAGAATTGAGGAGAGGTGAGGGTGAGAGGAGGAGGAAAGAAGAGGAGAGGAGAAGGGGAAAGGGGGAGGAGAGGAGAAAAAAGTAAAGGGGAGGAATAGAGAGGGGAGTGGAGAGGAGAAAAGAAAGGAGGAAAGAAGAAGAGAGAAGAGGAGAGTAGAGGAAAGTAAAGGGGAGGAATGGAGAGAGGAGAGGGTATGAGATGAGAGGAGAGGACATGAGATGAGAGGAGAGGACATGAGATGAGAGGAGAAGAGAGACGGGAAGAGAAGCAAGAAGACGAAATAACAGGGAAGATTAGTGGACAGGAGAACTCAGATATCTATGAACTAACAAGAAACGAAAGTCAACCAGCACATTGAGATTTTAGTCAGGCTGTAATCTAGTTTGCTGTAGTGGGTATACTGCCTGTGATAGGGCTCTGCCACAGCTACTGCTATTACAGTGCTGTCAGTATTGCAGTCTATGTTTCACTGGAAATACACAAACCCAAGAACTTAAATGGTTATATAGCATATACCAGGTAGACCACAGCCCTTGGGGCTATACTACAAAGCCAGGTTACTGGCTAAACTGGGTAACTTCTGGAGTAATCGCTGATCTAAAAACAACATGCCACTTCAGAAACAACTGATGCTCAATGGAGGGTTCTTTTAGAACTCCCAAAGCTACCGGGGTTAACTAGTAGCCTTGCTTAGTAGTACAGGCCCCAGTGGTAACTCCCAAAGCAACCCAGGATAACCAGTAATCTCGCTTAGTAGTACAGGCCCCTGATCAGGCTCTGTCAGGCCTGACGTGAATAGGAGTGTGTGCAGGAACGGGGCTCACCTTGTACTCAATATTGCCCTCTTCCGCCTGAGAAAGTAAGACACAAAGTTAGTCATTACACACGCAGCTGCGCAAGATACAAGTGAGCCATGTGTGCTCGCCCATCAATCCACACGAAAGTAAACAGTCACCGACTGACACAATCCCCAATTATCAGTCACAAACACACAACAGTAAACAGTCACTCATCGTCTTACATCCGGGGAAGGATTGGGTCGTGTTTACACATCCAGATCACTCGGGGATATTAGTGTCTAATAAAAGACACCACACTCACAAAATGTATTAGCATTTGAAGGCAGCGAAGCTACCTAGCTGAGCGGTGCTAGTAGTTTACATGTAGCCCATTCCAATTGCAAGCGATTGCATCAACGTCGGTGCACTGCGGACTAACATAGGCTATCCGTGCAGTAATCCCCGTGCATGCTCCATCCATGTGCAATCTCAGGCACATTACACAAGCTGCATGAAATTGAAAAAACAGGTCCTTATTTGTAAACGGATGAAGCAATGTTGCAGTAGGCTTGGCTACTGTCATTTTTGAAACTGTGCGCGTGTCATTTCATCATTATGTGCGCGTAGCAGTAGCACCTCAGTAACACATCAGGATGTTGAGGCTACGCAATTAAGACACCGCAGAAATGCATGCAACATTGTGTTTGTCGTATTGATGTCCTGTCATTCTTAGATTTTAGTACATCTCTTTTTAGTCAGTATAGAACAGGTTAGTACAAACTGCATCTTGCACCAAGCTAACTGTTAGCTAAACCATTAGCTGGTGTTAAGCCTTGTAAACAGATAACGTTAGCTAACTACCTCCGGGGGCAAATAAGGTGGCGGCTCATCCTTCGGTTTCTTGCCCCTTCTTCTTTTGCCTCGTTTTCCTCTTCTCGTTTTTTTCGTCCTGTTATTACCTTGGACCGAACCGGACTCTCTGCCGGCTGTTACATTCGCATTATTTGTTTTCGGCCCTTGCTTAGTGTCGCAATGGCCCGTTAGCTGCACATCCATAATGGCTATGCTTATCAGAAGCCAGGAGCCGATTAAGATAGCAATATACTGCTGAAATGAAAAACAATGCGTGCACAGGTCTCTGTGGACCTCATATTCGTTGTCTCTGCAAGGCCATTACATAGGGTCTCGAAATATGAACACCTAGCTAAAACCAGATGAGGGGACCACTCCGCAAGAAATGGCTGTTTTTTTTTTTTTTTGACCGACAGTTTCCCTGCTCAAACATGCCACGCCCCCCACATCCCTTGGACCACAACAAACATGACGTCACGTGTCAATTCTAAAGTCTGAAACCTTTAACAGATTATAATTAAACAGAATGAAATGAAAGGTCTTTTTTTCCTTTTCATAAGTGCAACAAGATTAAATCTCCAGTCTGCATACACTAAAAGGCCTGCCAGAGACCAGTGCACGGGATAGCTATTTAGTTAGGTCTAACTGTGCAACAGTTTGGGCAATGCATTTCAGCAATATCAAAAGTAGGGCCCCATTATTGTGGCCTAATAGTGTATTTGATGGCACTGTGTGTGTGTGTGTGTGTGTATGTTTAACTTATTGAACAAACACAATTGCTAAAGCTCATCTGACTGAGTGCCTTTACTATGCCTGTAGAAGACTAACACTTTATAACGATTATAAACTGCAAAGAATGTGTGATGGAATTAGTCTGCATTGTTCATGACCATTAAATCGTTCGATAACACCAGTCCTGTAGATCACATTTAAAACAGCAAAAAGAAAGAAACAGTTCATAGCAAGGAGGGAAGGGGGCAGAGAAAGATTGGTGATCCACACAGATCAACACAATGTTCAGTCTTCAGTTTTAATAGAGGATATAGTTGTTGTAAACAAATAGACAGACAGATAAATAATATCTGATAAATAGACAGACAGACAGACAGATAGATAGATAGATAGATAGATAGATAGATAGATAGATAGATAGATAGATAGATAGATAGGGCTGTTATCAAGATATGATCTATCTAAAACTCCATGCCATACACTTAGTATTTGTATGTACAGTAGTACGTGACAATAAAAACCATTGAATCTGTTACGCTACCCTGCTGTAAATGATACACAACCAAATGGCTATTAGCAACCCAGACTCCAATGCAACAGCGCCCTCTAGAGTCAAATAATTTGACGATAGTGAGTTATCAGCATCACTACACAGCCATAGATTCCAACCACATCAGACAGTAGGCCCTTCGCTTCACTGAGAAGTGACTCCACTGCACTCTCACGTTCTGCACTTGACTCCACTCCACTTTACTGCACTCTCACCCTCTGGAAACCCCCCTAATGGTACTCTTTCTAAGATTTATTCTATGTAGCTTAGTTGTTAATCATCTTTTGTAATAAGGCAGATCGGACATGCTCAATTCCGATTTTGTGCTTGTATTCGCATTTATTGACTGCTTGTTTTATCTACTTCCAAAAGTGCCCAAATCCGAAATACGCATGCTTATATTTCCCAGACACTTGGAAATCCTGAAACAACCCGCATGCGTGAATAACCTTAGGCTACTGTAACTTCCCAGATGGACTCTACCAAAATAATCCTGGTGGTCGTTTTTAGAGCATGGGCTGTTATCACATGCGCACAAATGAGCTCCTGCACTCGCCCTCGCAAAATGAAGCATGCGATGTGAAGGGGGAAAATAACAACGGGGAACAGCGCAGAGGAAAGTCAGAGGCATGGAGCATCTTAAAGTTAGTTATGGGCAAGTCCACGGAAAACTGTCACAAAATGCCATGGTAGGCTATTTGTATGATGCGAATGATTATGAATTTTTTTTTTTCACGTAAGTTCTACACATAGCCTACCACATATAAAAGTGGCCTGAATCAGACCTTAGGAAATCCGACTGTTTACACTGTCATGAAACAGATCGGAACTGTGCCACATGTGAGCAAAAAAAACGGAATCGGATCACTTTTGACCTCTAGCATGCCTAAAATGAAGTAGGCTAGGCTACTCTTTGCATGGTCAAGTTTCACCAACGTTCATGGCTGGAGTGTCAAAGTGTGTTGATAGGCAATGGACATGATCTCATGTACCTATACAATTATTTTCATTAAAGAATCAAATCATATAAGTATTTTATTATATTTTATGTATCTTAATAAATGTGTAATGAATGCCATCACATCTTTTATGCCGAGAGATCAAGCCTCTCTGCATCTTTTTAAATGTCTTTTATATAGATGTATTAATGTTGGCAGTGGTTGTAATGAGTAATGAGTGTGCAGGCATAGGCTAGTTGGGACATGGATGGCTGAAAAACCGGAAAACCGCAATATGATGCAAGACTGCGAGAGTGAAACGAAATCAAAAAAGCTGTGGGGCTTTGCCTGCGAATGCAATAGCCTCCTCCTCTCTCCTCTCTTCTACGCAAGGGATTTGAACCTTCTCCAGGTAAGCTCGCTAAACTACGCCACAGACGGGTTCTGAACGATCTTTGGTTAGCCTACTAAAGAACGCTGAACGTCTTTGTGCATGTTTATTCAAATTTGTGTAGTGTATTGGTGTAGTGCCGTAGGCTATGCAACCAATCTTTTTCATTACTATTCCGCCTCCTGTGATTACTGCTTAGCCTGAGTCAGTATTTTGTAATGAGTGAAATAGCGCCTCCCCCATGTAGCCTAATAGGCTATGTGGTGAAACACAGTATTACACACTCCTGTCGTCCAAGTGTCAAAATCGTTTTACCGAACTCCCGTCTCAACAACTTAAAATTAAGGCAGATGGCAGATCAGTGCGAGAGAGGGGGAAAGGGGGTTTTAGGAGTTTTAAGGAGGAGAATTACATTTGTACCGAGTAGCACTATAGGCCTACTCCAAAGGCTGAAGACATGCAAGAGTGAACAGACCTACGTCTGTGAGTTTATGCCCAACCCTCCGGAAACAGCGAAAATTAATCAGATACAATTTTGTCTTGCTACATTATATTAAACGCCGCCTAACTACCTGTATATGCCCTGACAATTGTTAAAAGAACGTTATCAAGTAAGATTCTGCAGACGTTATTTCTGAGTATCAAATACTTCACATACACATAAAGATAATGTTATGTACTGGAACACGGTGTGCCGACTCAAAACAGAATTTATGCCCACCATAAACAATAGGCCTATTAATTTTTCCTACGAATTAAAGAGCCATAGTCTTAGTCATAGGAATTTTGTATGCTTAATGCCATAGTGGTCCGTGGGAGAAAACAAAACTTGGGAAAACACGAGTTAGTTAGGCCTATCTTATCTTACTTCTTGCAGAATTTCTCCACGCCACGCCACGCCACGCCACTGCAAGACACTTGATGTTAAGCAAAACGAAGAGAATACCAGAGACACGATTTGCAATTTTGAATCTGCGCTGTCTTTATTTTACGAAAACTTAAAAGGAAAAGTTGCATGACCCTCTTACTAGCTGGGGCTTTAACTTTAACTTAACTCCAAGACCGACAGTCCGTCATTAAATTTGCTTCAGAACAAAGAAAACAATAATTCTGATTATTTAACAAAACGGTATATTTCGTTTTGGCATAACTCAATGTAGCACATTTACGCAAACTAAAATACAATTAATTAAGATGATGGCGAGGCAGCTGCTGCGGCAGAGATGGTGGTCACGGATGCTCCTGAAAAGAAACGCATGAAAAAGAAACATTTCAGGTTATTTTTAGCTTGAGATTCACGATTCATTTTCATGTAATTAATTGAGATAACCTAGCCCAATGGAAAAATTGGTATCTTCCACTCTTCGTAAGTAGATGTTTAATTAAGCCGTAGGCCGGGCCCTGGCCCGCCACCTAGTGGCGAGAAAAAAAAATCTGGCCTGTGGCCTAAATTACTTGCCGACCCCGGCTATAGACCTATCGAAGACTGATTCAAAGTTAATTATCTTTTGAACAGTAGGCCAAAAAACAATGATAATAATAATAAAAAAAATATCTTAAAAAATTATGTTGGGGACAACACAAAATTATAACGTTAGAATAGTTTAACCAATAGTGTGGCTTGCAACACTGACTCCATTCTGCTTATAAACCACTGGATGAAAAAGATTTGAAAAAGCTGCCCCCCACAGCTACCCCTATAGACTGGACATTGTCTTTTGTTTCATTTTGTTGAAGTTACAAGGCAGACACAGCTGACTAGCTGGCCAGAGGAGAGTACACAGGAATCTCTTTGTCTCTCTCCCTGCATTTCTTTCTCTGTATCTCCCTCTCTCTGACCTTTCCTACAATTTTACATCTTGCTGCATCACAGATATGGGGAGAGAGATAGAGAGAGAGAGAGAGAGAGAGAGAGAGAGAGAGAATGCCTGCAATAAATTATTGTTGTTGTTATTGTGTGCCTGGTTTTTTTAAAAAAAAAATTTTCATACTTTCCTAGACCACAGAAACACAGGTCTTCATCTCCAGTGCCCAGCTGTGTGTCTATGAAGAGTGATAAGTCCATGGATCAACCTGGCAAATTCAGCAATGAACCAACACTATCATATCAAAAGTGAGCAGTCTTTACAGGATTTATAGGACACACACACACACACACATTGCACACATTGTGAATTTACATTTTTTAATAATGTTCAAATGTTCACCAAGTGATGATGGTCCAAGATCCAAGGTCCGGGGTGAGGGGTTGGGGGTGAAAGCTCTCTCAGTTGCCCTTATCTCTAAACGTAAACCCACCTATGCGTTATGGAAGATCAGGCTTGGCACCCCATCATGTATGTACATTCATAACTCCTGATGGTGATCATCGCTGGTTCCTATCCTTTGGCTTGTAAACAAATCCATACATATTGCAGGGAATTTATGCCATTGGTGTTAGTTACAAAAAAGTAAGTTATGGCGACTCCATAAAATTCCTCTTCCATAGAGTGCTCACCTCAGATCTCTTCGGTAGTTATGTAGTGCTTTACCCATATTGTACACACAGGACACAGACACCTGTATCTCCAGTGCCCAGCTGTGTGTCTATGAAGAGTATCCCTTGCCTGATCCACCCAAATTCCAACTTATTCTAATCCAAACTAAGTGTGTGTGTGTGTGTTTCTGTCTTTCTGTCTTTCTTTCCCTCTGATTGTCTACCCATATATATACATAGGACACAGACACACCAACCAGTGTCTCCAGTGCCCAGCTGTGTGTCTATGAAGAGTGAATATTCCTTGCCTGATCCACCCAACTTCAGCAGTGAACCAACACATTCCAATTCAGAGTAAGTGTGTGTGTGAGTGTGTGTGTTTGTGTGTTTCACTTTGTGACAACTTAAAGGTATTCCATTCAAGTCTAGGATTTTTATCAACAGATACATATTTTTGTAACTCACACCAACGTCATACATTTTTGCAAATGCGTGTCATCTTTACAAACTGAATTTGCCAACCAGCAGCTAATGCTAACTGAACACAAAAACAAAACTGAAACTGAAAGTTTCCTTGCCCCTATCAATTAGTGATGACTGTTGTTTTGCTATTTGGTCTACATTCTTGTTCCCACTCAGCAACAGGACTGTGGGTTGGCTGACTCCAGACTACTGCTTTGTCATTAGTTTCACACCAATCAAACATGGTGGTCATTAGTATAGATTATCCACATTGATTCTGCATTGATTCTGATCCTGATCGTGTCTCTACAGGGATGGGAGTGAAGATCTGACTGTAAATCAACACAAGGACAACATGATGGACACAATGTGCAAAACCAAGACCACTGTTCACAGTCGCACCACAAGACACAGTAAGTTACACAGTAAAACACCTTAGGGGTGTTGTCAGCCACAATGTGAGGTGTAGATATAAAAAACTAAAGTACTTAAACACAGAAACATACAATGGTGTGTTTTTCATTGTACTACTATGAATGGCTACTTATTTTACTATTGTATGGTATGGTCATGTTCCATTAAATATTGTAAGAACAGTTATCAAGTTTCTAGACCAGAATGAATTTTTTGTTTGTTTGTTTTTGGCAATTTTTGAAATTTTGTGTCTGTGTTTTATGACACGGTGTGTGTTTATGTGTGTGTGTGTGTTTCAGAGAAAGAGTCAGAGATGTGATTGTTACAACATGTGTTGATTTATGTTTGTATATATGGGTCTGATCAATTGCTACATATTGAAACACTATCCATGTGATACTAACTTGTTTCTTTGTTGTGGGAATACAACGCAGATGAGGTCCTGAGGAGAGTCATACAGAATCATAAAGTTGGTCTGAAGAGGAGGTTTGAGAACATATCTGAAGGCATCATCAAACCAGGAGCTGAGATACCCCTCAACAAGGTCTACACAGAGCTCTACATCACAGAGGGGGAGAGTGAGGGGCTGAATAAGGAGCATGAGATTTTGCAGGTAGAGTCAGCATCCAAAGTGCAAACCACAGAAGACACACCGATCAACTGCAATGACATCTTCAAGCCCTTTCCTGGACAGAAACACATCAGGACTGTGATGACCAAAGGTGTTGCTGGCATTGGAAAAACAGTCTCTGTACAAAAGTTCATTCTGGATTGGACAGATGGGGTAGCCAATCAGAATGTTCACTTTATGCTTCCCCTTCCATTCCGTGCACTGAATTTAGTCAAGAATAATCAGTATAGTCTCCACAGGCTCCTGCTTGACTTCCACCCTGAACTAAGGGAGCTGAATGACGATGTATATAAAGAATGTCAAGTTGTCTTCATCTTTGATGGTTTGGATGAGAGTCGGTTGACACTAAATTTTGAACAGACCACAAAAGCATCAGATATTAAAGAAACATCAGTCAGTGTTCTGATAACAAGTCTCATTCAAGGAAGTCTGTTCCCCTCTGCACTCATCTGGATAACCTCAAGACCAGCAGCTGCCAGTCAAATTCCTGCTCAGTACATTGACCAGGTAACAGAAGTCAGAGGATTCAGTGACTCACAAAAGGATGAATACTTCAGGAAGCGAATCAGTGATGAGAGTCAGGCTTTCAGAATCATCTCACACATTAAGGCATCCAGGAGTCTCTACATCATGTGCCACGTTCCAGTCTTCTGTTGGATTGCAGCCACTGTGCTTCAGCAGATGCTGGAACAGGACAACTGTGAAGGAATCCCCAAATCTCTGACTCAGATGTTCATACATTTCTTACTTATCCAGATGAAAAGAAAGGATCAGAAATACAAAGAAGGAAAAGAGGCTGATATGAACAAGCTCCTGAAATCGCAGAAAGAAATCATCCTGAAGTTGGCAGAACTGGCGTACAAGAATCTAGAGAATGGCAACCTGATGTTCTACGAGGAGGACCTTAGTGAGTGTGGGATTGACCTCAGTGAAGCCTCAGTTTACTCTGGTATGTGCACTGAGATCTTCCAGGTAGCATCTGTGTTTCACCAGAGGAAAGTCTACTGCTTTGTACATCTGAGCATACAGGAGTTTATGGCAGCTCTGCACATTTTTTCATCTTTTGCAGCTGGAAAGTTCGAGGCTTTGAGAACCTTCATCAGAAAAGACAACAAAAGTCTGCTCTCTTTGCACGTGTTGCTGAAGAGTGCAATAGACAAGTCCTTGGAAAGTACTACCGGACACCTGGACCTTTTTGTTCGTTTCCTTACGGGCATCTCTCTACAAAACAATCAGAGACTTCTGCAAGGTCTCCTGAACCAAATGCACAACAGCTCAGAGAATATCAACAAAGCTTGTCAACATATTAAAGAAATGAAGAGGAAGCATCTCTCTCCTGAAAGATGCATTAACCTTTTCTTCTGCTTGTTTGAAATGAATGATCATTCCATGCATGAGGAAATTCAGTGGTACCTACAATCTCCTGTGGATTTCAAGCATCAGTTGTCTCCTGCTCACTGTTCAGCACTGGCCCACATGCTTCTGATGTCAGAGGAGGTGCTGGATGAATTTAACCTGAAGAAATACAACACAACAAATGAGGGGCGCAGAAGACTGATCCCAGCTGTGAGGCACTGCAGGAAGGCACTGTGAGTTATATGGAAGAAAAGCCCATCATATTGTCTCAAAACATGTTTAGTAGATTAATTGCTGGTCCAGAGATGTGCAAATCTGTCTATCTATCTGTCTATCTTTCTGAGGTGTGCAAATCTGTCTATCTTTCTGTCTGCCCTTTTGTCTTGTGTGGTTTATTTGATGTCATGTCTGTCTGTCTCACTCTGTCTGTTTATCTGTCTACCTGTTTATGTGTCAGTCCAAGTGTGCATTATTGCCTGTCTCATTGTCTTACTGTGTCTGACTCTTTAGCTGTGTCTGAAAGGAGAAAAATATGGTGTTTGGTGGCACCAAGGCATCAAGTCTGAATGAAATAAATGCATAAAATTCTACCTTCAAAGGACCTAGCTATCTAGCTAGGAAACAAAAGTTTTTAGCCAGTGCCTTGATGCCTTCTACGACAGGTAACTTGTTAGACATTGAAGACAGTGAGGAAGCAAGTCACTAACTTCCCCGTTTCTGACACAGTTTTTCTATATGTTGTGTTTCAGTTTTAACAGTGTCTTTGTTTAATGTCTGTCTGTCCCTCTGTCTCACCTTAATTTTTTTTTGCTCTCCACAGACTTCCTGGCTGCGGACTTAGGAAGAAGTCCTGTGAGATTGTGGCATCAGTTCTGCGGTCAAGAGGCTGCATCCTCACAGTGTTGGACTTCAGTCACAATGATCTACAGGAGGCTGAGGAGACGCTGCTGTCTGGCCTTTTAAACCCACATTGCAAACTCAACACGCTTATGTCAGTCCTCTTACACACAACACAGATCTTTGTAAATCCAGTAATCCACAGTTACACAACACAGGCCTTTCTATAGCCTATATACACACAGATGAGTACTGGGGATTTTTATGGGGGGTATATGATTTTATCACCTCCAAAACCTACAGTGATAGTGTCACTACATGATTATGGTCATCCTATAATTAAGTTGCATTTGTTTATGACAACAGAGAGCCAGAGAGCTTGTCTTAACATGTGCACCTGTTGGCCTTATAATGTAGTAAATGAATGCCTAATATTAAAACAATAAGTGGGGGAACTCATCACAACACACAACACCACACCCTTGCTTACACAGCATGTGTCTTAATCCATGCTTACTGCTCAGAAGCTGAAGTCACTTTTACAGTTATTTCCTCTATTGCAGGAAGACTACATAGGGATCAAGTCTGATATTAGAGCTTTTCTAGAGCATGACATGTTGTTGTTAATGAATTAATTGCATTCATTGTTCTAATTTGTTAACAGTCTGATGTCATATTTCACATATTCATGCATTCAGTTTGATATTTCTAATGTATTCACAATGATCATCCAAGTAGTAGTTTATGAAAATACATTTCTACACTAACATAATATTTTTGGGGGTTGTTTGCAAGCTGAAGGTGTGAAATGTTGAATTTGATAAGGACATTCTAAGATTTAGTCAAGAAAAGTACATTTTAAGATGATACATAGATACACATACTTATTCAAGAGAATACTGCTTAATAGTTATAATAGTTATATGAACTGTCTATTCCATTTCTTATACAGATTAGTTCGCTGTAAACTAAGTGATAGATCCTGTGACATTTTAGCCAGCGTTCTACAGTCACCAAACTCCCTGATAGAACTGGACCTGAGTGATAATGACCTGGGAGATTCTGGAGTTCAGCTTCTCTCTGCTGGACTCTCAAATCTACATTGCAAAACTGCAGATATTAAGGTTGGTCTTGGACTTCAGTATAGCCTATTAGCGGTTCAAGTGATATTCACACATGCAGTAGTAGCTAATAACAAATGTAATCTCCTTGTTTCATCTCAAATGAGCCCACTGCCACACTTAACTATCTCTGTGTCTTTCCCAGGTTGTCTGGTTGTCGCATCTCAGAGAAGGGTTGTGTTTGTCTGGCTTCAGCTCTTACTTCAAACCCCTCCCATCTAAAAGAGCTGGATCTGAGCTACAATTATCCTGGAGAATCAGGACTCCAGCTGTTATCTGCTAGACTGGAGGATTCTCATTGTGAATTGGAGACACTTAAGTATGTTTAGATTATCTGTCCAGTTAAGTAGTGTGCTGTCAATTTAGCAACACTTGACATGCATATAATTATGTATTTATATTATAATATTTCTGGTTGTTAGTCAAATCCAAGTGCATTTGGATGCTGTGGCTGTGACAGCATGTTGTTCTTCAGTGTCAGCTGAATTCAATATACTTGTAGATGACACAAATTGATGATTGTGTCCCTCTTGTCTTACACCTCTCTAATTGTGTGTGTGTCTGTGTGTGTATGTGACCCACAGTACTGTCTACTGTGCAGAAGTCAGAACAAGACCAGGAGTACAGAAATGTAAGTCTTGCATGTTTTGTCTATTTACTTGAAATCGTTTATCTAGGATGTCAAGCTGCTCAAACAGTCAAATATGCCAAATTCTAAACTTTGGCCATATTCAACCCAAAGTCCTGTTGTTTGACATCATAGAATGTTGTTAGTAGGAGGAAAAACAATTGGTACAAGTCGACTAGAATCTGTAGCTGAAATTGAAACTGAGTTGCATTTACATGTCATTTATGGTAGTTTTTTTTTCTTTTATGTCTCTTATTTTTGTACACAGATGTTTGTGAGCTCACACTGGACTCCAACACAGCGCACCAAAACCTCTCCCTCTCTCAGGCAAACAGAAGGGCAGTGTTTGTCAGTGAACAGCAGCCATATCCTGACCACCCAGAGAGATTTGATGTGTGTTATCAGGTGTTGTGTAGAGAGGCTCTGACTGGGCAGTGCTACTGGGAGGCTGAGTGGAGTGGGGATAAGGCTCACATAGGAGTGGCCTATAGAAACATCAAGAGAAAAGGGAGGACTGATGACTGTAAATTAGCAGGGAGTGACAAGTCCTGGAGTCTGATATGTTCCGGATCCAGTTACTCTGTGAGGCACAAAAGAAAATGGTTTGATATACCTGCCCCCTCTGCCAGCTCCAGAAGAGTAGGAGTGTACCTAAACTGGTCAGCTGGCATTCTATCCTTCTACAGCATCTCCTCTGACACACTCACCCACCTGCACACTTCTACTCCACCTTCACTGAACCCCTCTATGCAGGCTTTAAGGTTGGGTATTCAGACTCTCTAGTGTCCCTGTGCCAGATCACTGGATGGTAACACCCAGCACCAGAGTCTGAGGAAGAGACAAGATCTCCTGCCGCTGGTCATTCATCACTGTAGTCTTCTTCATTCTAGCATAATTGCATCATCACTGTGCCATTCATGTTCTGATGGCATTACCTCTGTATTCTATATTTTGATGGCTTTATTAGCCTACATCACCTCTGTATTCTGTGTTTTGATGGCATTATTACATGACCTCTGTATTCTATGTTCTGATGGCATTATGACACCACCATTGTAGCATTTTACATTCTAATGGCATTGTGTCATCACCACTATAGCATTTTGTAATAATAGATTCTGATTGTTTGATGATTTTAAACGTGTTCTTCCATGATGATGGATGTTTCCAGTTCATGTGTGATCACTATTTACAGTACAGCACTATTTACTAATGTCTCATTCCATTCCGTTGAAATAGCCTACGCACGGCTCGGCAACGTTCGGCCCACGGTCCATTTCATTGGCCCTCCAGCTGATTCCATGTTTTTTTCGAGCGCGTCTTTTTTATTACTATTCCGCCTCCTGTGATTACTGCCTAGCCTGAGTCAGTATTTTGTAATGAGTGAAATAGCGCCTCCCCGGTGTAGCCTAATAGGCTATATGGTGAAACACAGTATTACACACTCCTGTCATGTCCAAGTGGCAAAAGGTTTACCGAACTCTCATCAACAACTTAAAATGAAGGCAGATGGCAGATCAGTGCGAGAGAGGGGGTAGGGGGGTTTTAGGACTTTTAAGGAGGAGAATTACGTTTGCTATAGGCCTACTCCAAAGGCTGAAGACATGCAAGAGTGAACAGACCTACGTCTGTGAGTTTATGCCCAACCCTCAGGAAACAGCGAAAATTAATCAGATACAATGTTGTCTTGCTACATTATATTAAACGCTGCCCAACAACCTGTATATGCCCTGACAATTGTCATAAGTACGTTATCAAGTAAGATTCTGCATAAGTTATTTCTGAGTATCAAATACTTCACATACACATAAAGATATGTTATGTACTGGAACACGGTGTGCCGACTCAAAACAGAATTTATGCCCACCATAAACAATATTAATTCTCCTACGAATTAAAGCCTTAACCTTGTTATGTTTTGGAATTTTGTATGCTTAATGCCATAGTGGTCCGTGGGAGAAAACAAAACTTAGGGAAAACACGAGTTAGTTCGGCCTATCTTATCTTACTTCTTGCAGAATTTCTCCATGCTACGCCACTGCAAGACACCTGATGTTAAGCAAAACGAAGAGAATGCCAGAGACAGGATTTGCATTTTTTGAATCTGCGCTGTCTTTATTTTACGAAAACTTAAAAGGAAAAGTTGCATGACTCTCTTACTAGCTGGGGCTTTAACTTTAACTTAACTCCAGACTGACAGTCCGTCATTAAATTTGCTTCAGAACAGAGAAAACAATAATTATGATTATTAAAAAAAAACCCGGTATATTTCGTTTTGGCATAACTCAATGTAGCACATTTACGCAAACTAAAATACAATTAATTAAGATGATGGCGAGGCAGCTGCTGCGGCAGAGATGGTGGTCACGGATGCTCCTGAAAAGAAACGCATGAAGAAGAAACATTTCAGGTTATTTTTAGCTTGAGATTCGCGATTCATTTTTGTGTAATTAATTGAGATAACCTCACCTAATAGAGAAATTGGTATTGGTATATATCTATTTTTAAAGAAAATTACAAGTACCTTTGGTGTATTATGGCCAGCTGTTTTAGCGTGTGAACCAGTGAACCAGTATTCCAGGTTCCAGATGTAAAGGCACAAGCGTAAAGCTGCACATTTGTCCTACTCAGGTGTAGTGAGACTCTCCCACTGCTGCTAGGATGAGTGTCTCTCAGAGTAGAGATGAGCCTCCTTGTCCCGGTAGGACAGTCAGACCAGAGCCAGGTGCACACAGCTGTGGGATCATGAAGAATGACTTGGAAAATCCAATATACAGTGATGGCAGGTGAGTTAGACATTTAAAATATAATTTATTAAAAGGAGAAATTTGGTTTGAATCAGTCCACTTGTTTCAGGTCTCCGAGGCCTGTATGTAGAAAAAATAACAAAAAAATTGATACAACATAGACCAAATAACAAACTGGCAGAAAATATGAACTGAATGAAGCATAGGAAAATGAAGCTGAAACTGAGTTTCTGTGCCCCATTCAGTTAGCGTTAGCTGCCGTTACGCTATTTGGTCTATGTTGTATGAAATTTTATTGGAACTTTTTCCTACAGACAGCACTTGGGGACTTTGAATGACAGGGCTGTGGTTTGATTTGCACTGGAGTTCTCCTTTAATTCATTAATTGAATAATTAGATGAGAGTAGTAACAGTGAAAGAGTAAAAAAAATATAAATTACACAATTTCTTCTTAAATATGGCAGCTCTGAGATGACCAGACCTTTATCTCCAGTGCCCAGCTGTGTGTCTATGAAGAGTAACAACTCCATGTTTATACCTCCTGACCTCAGTCATGATCCACCACACTCTAACAGACTGTGAGTTTATTGTAATAGATTATACCACTGCTTGATCAAATTTCCTATTGTGATGTGCTGTTTAGAACGAGCATTATTTTCAGATAACCACACACCTATGAAGAAGTTCAACTTTTCTGGCTGTATTACACTTGCACATCAATTCACCCAACCTGATGTGAAGTTTAAATTAACTGTCACGTTAACACAGGGTTACAATTTAGCAGGCCGACTGATGTTCAGCAACATCGTAACTTGTGACCGAGATGGATTTGGTCTGTTACACTGTGTTTGGGAAACGGTGATTTCACAAAAGCCAACACAGGATAGAATCCTTGGATTCAGCACTTGACAACGACAGACTGCTTTTGACCATAGCAACCATCCATTTATAACTAGTAACGGCTGTTTATTCCAGTACGTTTTGAATGAGTCCATGTCCACGGCGGGAAGAAGTAGTTCTGCAAATGAGCCTGTGTTGTTCAAAGTATGACAAATAAACTCCTTGATCCTTGTACTTTGCTACTGGTATGATGGATTAATTAAGTAATAATCATTGTCAGTCTCACACTATTTCCTCTTTTCTAACCGTGGCAGCTCCAAGATGACCAGATCTTCATCTCCAGTGTCCAGCTGTGTCTCTATGAAGAGTAACAACTCCATGTTTATACCTCCTGACTTCAGCTGTGATCCACCACACTCTAACAGACTGTGAGTTTATTGTAATAGGTTATACCACTGCTTGATTAAATTTCCTATTGTAATGCGCTATTTAGAACAGGCATTTTTTTCAGATAACCGCACACCTAATAGCACAGTCTAATACTATGAGTTTATTGTATATTGCTATAGACCACTAGAGTGTCATCTAAACCCCATCCATATTTGGCCCCTTTGTGTCCTTCATTGTTTGGCTTCAATTTCTGGTCTAATTTTCTCTAAATATGGCAGCTCCAAGATGGTCAGACCTTCATCTCCAGTGCCCAGCTGTGTGTCTATGAAGAGTAACAACTCTATGTTTATACCTCCTGACTTCAGCAGTGATCCACCACACTCTAACAGACTGTGAGTTTATTGTACATTGCTACTGTTATGAGTGAGTGTGTGTGTGTGGGTATTAGGGTTAAAGGGTTATTTGCACGTAAAGTATTTGTATAATTATGTATTTGCGTAATAGACAAATTAATAATCACTGAAATTATTATTAGCATTTAGAACACAGTGTAGACTAATAACCTATAGGATTTTCTTCGTACATCAGCTGTTTGTCTGAATGCAAAAACATGCCACAGAAAACTGTTTATATAGGTGGATATCAAGATGGTGGAATAGGCCTAGACTATTCTATATGGCTTTTTCCTAAAATTAACAATATTATAAATTTTGCCGTATTTTTCATTGAAGTGCTGTCATTGATCCATTTGGAGAATATGCCTGAATATGCCTGAGGCTACTCGATGCTCATGTAGTTGTCTTGTAATGACAGTACTAATGCAGATGTCAGGCTCAGTGCATGTCATGCAACCCCAACACACAGATCTGTGCATGCTTTGATCAATTTAAAACTGATGTGAATTCAAAACCGGATTATTTGGTAAACACTAACTTTGTGTATAAAAACGTTGTCCCATTCGATTCTGTAAGTGTTACAGTTTATTTTGATACATAGTTTGTATTGTGGTGAGAGATGAGTTAGTGATCTTAGCCTATGCAGTCCAGAAGGGCGTGTGTATGATGCATTAATTAACAGCGTTTGAGCCAATGTACCAACTAGATGTTTTATACATCCATTAAATGACACATTCTTTTTGTAAAGATGTGTTTTTCTTTTGGTATAGATATTGTCATTCATTGCCAGTTTTGGGTAGAAAAACAGGCATGGTTTTTAATGCTCCTTAAATAATACACTTTAATTTGTTACAATCAAGAAATATCATGCATATAAAGCCAAAGATCTGATGTGGTTCAGTATGAAGATGTTTTGAAGTTGCTCCAAATGTCAGACAATAATTAGCAAGCCATAACTTTGTAACCATTGATCAAAATTTAAAGACATTGCTGTGTTAAAGGAGAAATCCAGTGTGATTTAGTCGATAGCCCTGTTGTTTGAGGTCACCGAATGCTGGAGTGGGGTGGCGGGGGGGTTGTCCAGCAGGTGGTAGCAGGAAGATTTTTACATTTGATTCAGGTCCATCTAATGTAGTTTTGTTACATTTTTAAATTATAATGACTTAGGAGTGATAAAGCATTTTCCTTAATTACATTACCATTACCATCATCGATTATGCTCTCATAAGAAAATTTATTTGTCTTTATGGTTTTATTTAGGCCTCTGTCTATCTCATGATCAGTCATCAATCATGCCAGATAATAAAGAAACCACCTATTGCTTAAGATATTTTTCATAACATATGGATTGTTTTTTATTCATTATAGCTTTATTAATTGAATTGTTCTCGTTGAACCATCTGAAGCAGAATGTTCTTATTCCTCATTTGTTAGAGTGCTTGTAAGCTTCGGTTACATGTGCAGATGCCTTGTAACACAAGGCACAGATGCTCTGTGCATGCCTTAACCAGTTTTACTTAAAAGGCAAAAAGACATTATTCAGGGGTCTAATATCAGATCAAAGTTGGAGAAACAGTGCAGTCATTTGATGTGATTTCAAAACAGGATCAAATCAGTGTGATTACATGCAAACAAATAATTGGATGTCTGATTATTCATCTTACTATGATTACTGGAGTATCCAGTTGGAATCTGATTATTTCTGTCACGTGACTCATACTCCAATTATAGTTAAAGTTTATGAATGGCGACATTATCAAGATTCTATAGAACGCATCAATGGAATCAAACAGAGCCATTTTGATGACTCTGGAATCAAAGAAATCAGATTTCTTTTAGCATGTAAACTGAGACATTTCAGAATTTTGAATACTCTCACTGAGGATCATTCAAGAATAGTTTACCATGTGGATGAACACATTATAACCTATCACTCAATTCTGTAGGTTCATTTATTTTGATAGTTTTAGATGTGGTGAATGGCAAGTTTGTGAGCTATGTTGTACTATGCAAGTAAATCTGTCATGTGATGTAAGTTTAAAAGTTGATTCTCTTGCAAACCGTTTATCACAGAAACTAGTGACTAGCAGAACTAGAAAGCTTATGATGCAATTTTTCACATAAGAAAGCTCAGCACATTAGATGTACTGGTATGACAAGCACCTGACATTAGGTAAACTGACTTTACCATCATCAAGTTTACATATAGTCCTTGGTTTACACTTCACAAAACATATTAGCAGTGGTTTGCTCAAAATGAAACCTTGCTCGAAACCTTGCTTGAAAGTTCACCATCAAACTTCATTTATTTGCTTTTAGTTGCCACAAGCTGTTTCCAAAAATTCCAATAATTATTCTGGCTTTATTCCAGTTTAATTTGTTAATTTATTCACTTCTCAGTGAGTTCTTACCCAGCTGCCAACAGCTGTGGTTGTGGAACTTTTTAAAATTTCTATTCTATCCTGATGGCAACTTGGGGCTTTGTATCTTCTACAGGACTGACAGCAAGTTCAGAGAATGTTTAATAGCCAGTAAAGTTAATAACCTGTAAACGGACTCTGACAGGTTCAAGTACAAGCCCTGGCTGCGACTCCTTCGTGTGGAGGTCGCTCACTACACATGGCAGAAAATGGCATTATGGACAGTGTGAAGGTTTTACTGTGCTAACTCAGGTAGATATCTCAGCAGTCCAATGCATGGTCATCATTTTTGTGACATGACTGCACTTATTTCTTCACATTCTCTTGCTGGATTTAGGTCATTTTTGGACATTTTAACCTAAAATCCTACACATGTTTCCTTTAAAGGAGACAGAGACTGGAAAACCATTATTGCCTTGGCTCTCATGAATTATTGTATCAGCATCAATTAATATAAATTGGGCATGGCTAAAGAGCTATCATGAACATGAGGCATGGTTGTGCTCTCCCTCATATGAATATCTTGAACTTAGAGATCTCCACTAAAACATGGACGAATCAGAACAAAGCCTACATGTGATGTCAAATAGCACAAAGCTATTGTAGTTCAATTGTAACTGCCAAAGAGGGTGCCATTTAGCCAAAAGGACCATTTCAATACCCAGCCTAAACATTAGGTTTTAATTGAGCTTGTGAAATTGCACTTATTTTTTAATAAATTAAAGCTGAACATATTCTATTTTAACACGAGGGAACAAGGTACAATACTCTGTTCATCCACTCTATGTACCTTTTAACATTTAATCATGGTGAACATTGGTGGACTATTTGCATCAGCCTTCCTATTTCTTAAGTGTTTCTCATCTGCTGTGTCTGTAGTGAGTTGGGAGCACATCTATCTCAGGATCAGTCTGTGTGTGGGGATGGTGACCCAGTGAACAGCAGTGGGCACAGTGATGATAAACAAACAGGTGAGTTTATGAGGGACCATAACCGCAGGACCAATCTGTGCATGTGCGAAACAGAACATAAAACAAAACAACAACAACAACAACAAAATGACATGTAGAAAAATTAGCAGCTTCTTTAATGTGTTTTTTTTAGTTTATGGTATGTGTTGGGCTTTAAAAACAACAACAACAACAACAAGCCTCAGAGTTGAATGCCACTAAATAAACTAGTGTCTTCAAATACTAAAAGTCAGCATACTTAGCCATGTTCTTTTGTCAATTCTCGACAGAGGTCCTGAGGAGAGTTAAAGAGAATCATAAAGCCAGTCTGAAGAGG
The DNA here is from genome assembly GCA_015244755.2 of Tenualosa ilisha. Classification (NCBI taxonomy): domain Eukaryota; kingdom Metazoa; phylum Chordata; class Actinopteri; order Clupeiformes; family Clupeidae; genus Tenualosa; species Tenualosa ilisha. The sequence goes on from PYXC01000229.1 coordinate 387,021, forward strand.
AGATTTGAAAATATATCTGAAGGCATCATCAAACCAGGATCTGAGATACTCCTCAATAAGATCTACACGGAGCTCTACATCACAGAGGGAGAGAGTGAAGGGGTGAATACGGAACATGAGGTTTGGCAGGTAGAATCGGCATTCAGAGTACAAACCACAGAAGATATAGCCATCAACTGCAATGACATCTTCAAGTCCTTACCTGGACAGGAGAAGCACATCAGAACTGTATTGACCAAAGGCGTTGCTGGGATTGGAAAAACTGTCTCAGTGCAGAAGTTCATTCTTGACTGGATAGATGGGGTAGCCAATGAGAACGTAGACTTCATGTTCCCCCTTTCTTTTCGTGAGTTGAATTTGATCAGGGGTGATCAGTATAGTTTTCACAAGCTCCTGCTTGACTTCCACCCTGAGCTGAAAGAGCTGAATCATGGTGAAGAATACAAAGACTGTCAGGTTGTGTTCATCTTTGACGGCTTGGATGAGAGTCGATTGTCTCTGGATTTTGAGCAAAACATTAAGTTGTCTGATATCAAACAAACATCATCAGTGGATGTTCTGATGATAAACCTCATTCAGGGAAATTTGCTTTCCTCTGCGCTCATCTGGATAACCTCACGACCAGCAGCAACCAGTCAAATTCCTGCTCAGTATATGAACCAGGTGACAGAAGTGTGTGGATTCAATGACCCACAGAAGGAAGAGTACTTCAGGAAGAAAATCAGTGATGTGAATCAGGCCAACAAAATCATTGCACACATTAAAGCATCCAGGAGCCTCCATATCTTGTGCCACATTCCAGCCTTCTGTTGGATTGCAGCCAGTGTACTTCAGGAGATGCTGGAACAGGACAACACCCAGGAAATCCCTAAAACTCTGCCTGAGATGTTCATACACTTCTTGCTCATCCAGATCACTAGGAAAGCTTCAAAGTATCAGGGAAGATGTGAATCAGATAACCATGAGCTCATAGAATCACATATGGGTGTAATACTGAAACTTGCAGAGCTGGCTTTAAAGAATCTACTTCATGGGAACCTCATGTTTTATGAGGAAGACCTGAAAGAGTGTGGCATAGATGTTCATGAAGCCTCAGTGTACTCTGGCTTGTGCACTGAGATCTTCAAAGAAGAATCTGTGTTTCACCAGAAGAAGTTATACAGTTTTGTACATCTGAGCATTCAGGAGTTCCTGGCAGCACTTAATGTGTTTGTTTCTTTTAAGTCTATGAATGAGAAATTGGATGCACCTGAACTATTTGTCAAGAAAGCACCGTTACCATTAGAAGAGTTGCTGGAGAAAGCAGCAGACAAAGCTTTGCAGAGTAAAAATGGACACTTGGATCTTTTTCTTTGTTTCCTTATGGGCATCTCTGTAGAGAGGAATCATAGACTTTTGAAGGGACTTCTCAATCACCCGCTTGACAGCTCTGAGAGCATCAGGAAAACATGCAAATACATCAAAGAGCTCAACAAAGAATATATTTCCCCAGAGAGATGCATCAATCCTTTTTTCTGCTGACTTGAAATGAACGATCATTCCATGCACCAAGAAATTAAAGAATATCTGGAGTCTCCAAAGGATTTCAAAGGGCAGTTGTCTCCTGCTCACTGTTCAGCACTTGCTCACATATTTCTGATGTCTGAAGAGGTGCTGGATGAGTTTGACCTGAAGAAATACAACACATCAGATGAGGGACGCAGGAGACTGATCCCGGTCTTACGGTACTGCAGAAAGGCACGGTGAGTGATTCAGATTTTACCAAATATTGGAAAATAGATTTCTGTCACATTCATGACGCCAAATAAAATGGCAGATATTTGTAAGATAGATATGATATGACATGAGGTAACAAAATATTTATATATATTTATATAATTATAACTTATAATGCTATACTTACTCATGTTCAGTCACATCCATAATTTTGAATTGACGATTACGAATCAGAATGCAAATGTAACTGATAATGCTCTCATCTTGATAGACAGAAATTCAACAATGGGACTTTTATGAAAAATCTGCACTGCCTCAACTTATGCTCCATTTCCTCCCTCATTACTTCACTTTTTTGTCACTAAAAGAAATATTATTTCTAATATAATTTCATTTCACACCATTTGCTGAGGTTTGCTGACTGCAACCTCACAGATAAATGCTGTGAAAATATTGCATTAGTTCTACAGTCACCAAACTCCCTGATGGAACTGGACCTGAGTCACAATGACCTGGGAGATTCTGGAGTTCAGCTTCTCTCTAAGGGACTGTCTAGTTCACGCTGCAAACTCCAGACATTAAGGTGGGTGTTAGATCCTTTATACTGTGTTGCATGAGCACAATTCAGCGTGTCCTGAATGCAGAATTGGTTAACCTGGCCAATCTAAATAAACATGAGAAGTTTATATCACATATTGCAGATTGTCAAACTGTGAAATAACAGAGAAAACTTCAGATATTGTGGCTACTGTTCTACTGTCACCCACTGCAAACTGCAGACATTACGGTTGGTGTTTGCCTTTAGTTTGCTGGAAATTTTATACTGATTACTGCTAAGAACCCACATAAACACAAACCCTTGCCTAGACAGGGCTTTCTTACTGGCTATATTCACCCTTTGCACCATACATCACCCCTCCTCCCCACCCACCCACTCCACACCCCACTCCACACCCCAATGCCCCAGTCTTTCTCTTTATTTTTGGTCCTCACTGGCAGCATTTTATATTGACAGTATCGTCTTTTGGTAACACTTTAGATTAGGGTACACATATTCATTAACTAGCATCTTATCAACATGCAAATTACTAACATTCTAGCCATTTGCAAGTTACTTATTAATACCTTATTCTGCATGATCTTATTCTACCCATAATAGACCATTAACTAAGAATTTCTCCGATATAAACTCCTAATTACTGCTTATTCCTAGCGAGTAAGCTGTTTGCAGAATTGGTTAACATACTTAACCAATACTTCCACTGACACTTTTTTTGCACTTTCTGCACATTTCTATACCACCACTTTCACACGTTACGCATTAGTACCCTGTATGACACACCAATAGAATTTTTCTCAGTATTTTTCTCTCTGTGTTTCTTATGGGATAAATAAAGTTATCTATCTGTCTATCTATCTATCTATCTATCTATCTATCTATCTATCTATCTATCTATCTATCTATCTATCTATTTATCTATCTATCTATCTGTCTGTTTGTCTATTTATCTATCTGTCTATCTATCTATGCGTCTGATTGAAAAAGTTTCCACGCAGGCTATGCAGAGTGACTCAAAAATCATCCAAGGTAAGTCCTTTGATGTCTGTGTGCCCTTGTCTTTGGATGACCAAACTCATCTGTCCCTCTTTCTCTCTCTCTCTCTCTCTCTCTATTTCAGGCTCTCTCAGTGTCAAATCTCAGATGAAGGTTTTGTTTGTCTGGCTCTCTCTCTGATGTTAAACCCCTCCTGTGTGAAAGAGTTGGATGTGAACAACAATCATCCTGGAGAATTGGCACAGAAGCTATTATCTGCTACACTGAATGATCAACGTCGTAAAATTGGAGCACTTCAGTATGTACTCAGCAAAAAGATGATTTATCTTTGGCAAACTTCATTTTTACTTGGTTTAAACTTCATCGCAAATGGAGACGTTTTAAAGTTGGATGCTGATTGAGTGCAAAGTTTATAACTTCCTGCAATTTGAGGAGCCCATGTTAAGAACATTTAATTATATTTGGGTGTCTTTATGAATATTCTTGTCACCACATCATTTTGCAGGGTGGTCAGCTGTAGACTTACAGAAAATACCTTTGGTATGGTGGCTTCAGTTCTACAGTCACCAAACTCCCTGATGGAACTGGACCTGAGTCACAATGACCTGGGAGATTCTGGAGTTCAGCTTCTCTCTAAGGGACTGTCTAGTCCCCACTGCAAACTCCAAACATTAAGGTGGGTGTTAGATCCTTTATACTGTGTTGCATGAGCACAATTCAGTTGTGTCCCGAATGCAGATTTGGTTACCATGGCCATACCCACTGCAAACTGAAGACATTAAGGTTGGTGATTGACTTTAGTTTATAGACAACATTTTTCAGCATAAAAGTTCAATTTTGCATGTTTGTAGTAGAACCAGTTCCTCCCTTTTTCCCTCCACCTCTGTCCTCCATGCCCCAAAGACCAAGGGTTGACAATGCCAGTGTCTTTTGTATTATTCTCATGAGGAAGCCGTGTAGTTCATCATAAAACTGTGTTGCGTAAGAGTGTGAAAATAATAAAGTGTCCCTTAAGTATGTTTGGAATGTCTGATGTCAGTATGTTTTAGTATGTAAGAGGACCCTGAACAGAGTGCTATCTATAATGGACAATGACCCCCCTCCACACACACACACACACACCACATTCTCCAAACAGAGGAGCCTGTTCACTACTAGGCTCTTGTGTCTGACATGCTTAGTAAACCGACTCAGGTGCTTTGTCCCAAGGGGCATACAGCTCTACAACGCAACACAGAAGGGAAAGTGTGAGATTGACTTGTTTGAGTCTGTACAGCTCACTGGCCTTATCAGCAAAAAAGCTGTTATCTACTTCAATGAGTGATGCACACCGTAAAGCACTTCAGTATGACAACAGACAGTGAGACATTTTTATTTGTCTGGGGTCAAATCCTCATTTTAAGTTTTTAAACTCTTTATCATAAACGTAAAAGACTGCCACCACTAAGTGTCACTTCAGAGTGTTTGGGTCTGTCGTCATTTGTTTGGTCAGTGTGCAAATAACTTTAACCTCTTGGCATAAATCACAAATTTAGGGATTATGACGTTGAATCTTGACAGCAGAGTGGGCATTCTTCTTGTACCTTGAGAAGCCTATATGAATAATATGCATCATATCACATCATATTGCAGACTAGCTGGCTGTAGAATCACAGATGACTCCTGTGGAATTGTGGCTTCAGTTCTGCAGTCACCAAACTCCCTACAGATTGACTAGAGCTAGCTGTAACCATTACATGTGGTCCAACTGGATTTCAGGTTACAAGGGAGTTGTTTACTTTAAGTCTAATAGATTCAATTTTGTCATTAAAATAGTCCATGAAGTCATTGCTGCTTAGAGTTATTGGAATGGAATGGGACACCTTGTTCCTGCTTTTTGTTAAATGGGATATAGTGTTAAAGGGGAATTTTGGATTAATTTTATTATTGTGTATAAGTGGGGAATAATATGCTGATTTGGCATTGTTAAGTGCTCTCTTGTACTCTTTTAAGCTGTCTTTCCAAGCAAGGCGGAACACTTGAAGTTTAGTGGCATACCATTTCCTTTCAAATCTACGCACAGCTTGTTTCAGTGAGCGAGTCTGTGTGGTATACCATGGGGCAATTTTTTCTTGTTTCCTAGTTTTCTTTTTGAGTGGTGCAATTGTGTTGAATGTGGAGTATAGTACATTTACAACACTATCAGATCAATTTGGGTTGGGCTTGGCGTAGAGCCTTCTAATGCAGGGCTATATTGGCTCAGTAGAGGCTCAAGGAGAGAACGGAATTTTTGCTATGAAGTCATCTGTAGTTTTGGGGGTTATGTTTCTAGTATAGTAGTAGATTGAGTTAGGTGCTACATAGTCTAATGTGATTTTTAAAGTTAATAAGTAGTGGTCAGATAGTGTAGAGTGTTGAGGTAGGGTTGTAAGTTGTTCTGTTTGTCCTCCATGTGTCAGAACAAGATCAAGGGTGTGGTTACCTTGGTGTGTAGGCGTATTTCCATTTTGGCAGAAGCCGATGTGATCAAGTAGAGATTGGAATCCAATTGCCAGGCTATCGTTTGCAACATCCATGTGGATATTAAAATCACCTAATATGATTATCTTTTCTGTTTTAATGACTAGAGAGGACAGGAAGTCAGAGAATTCTGATAAGAATTCAGTGTAGGGGCCTGGAGGTCTATAAAATGTTACAGTTGTTAAGGGTTTAGCACCACTCCTATCAGGATGAATCAAGTTAAGGACAAGAACTTCAAAAGATTTAAAAATATAATCAAGCTTAGGGGCCATGATGAGATTTGAATTGTGAATTGTGGCTACTCCGCTACCACAGCCATAACGACGTGGTGTGTGATAATTTAGGTGACTTGGGGGGTAGCTTCATTTAGTGGGAGGTATTCATCAGGTTTTAGCCAGGTTTCTGTAAGACAAAGTATGTCAATTTGATTATCAGAAATAAGTTCATTTATTAAAGTTGTCTTTGAGGAGAGCGAACGAACATTTAATAAGTCAAATATCAGTTGTGATTTCTGACTATATTGTGTTTTTGTTTCTGGTTTTATTTTTGTGAGGTTGGTATAATTTATACCCCTACCGGGTCATTTTGAAAACGTTTTTGTCGCGGACACTCTCACTGTCTGTCTGCTGCTAGGGTGACGGCAGGGCAGCAGAGAACTGTGTAGGACAGTAATTATGCCACCTAGACCAAACTCTGGTTCGTCAGGAACAAGCCATATAATATGCATCATATCACATTATATTGCAGACTAGCTGGCTGCAGAATCACAGATGACTCCTGTGGAATTGTGACTACTGTTCTACAATCACCAAACTCCCTGATAGAGCTGGACCTGAGTACCAATGACCTGGGAGATTCTGGATTTCAGATTCTCTCTGAGGGACTGTCTAGTCGCCACTGTAAACTACAGATATTAAGGTTGGTGTTTCACTCAAAATTTGGTGTCTGGACAGCATGAATCATATAAGCTGTCTCCATTTAAACTGCAAACTACACACGTTAGGGCTGGTTTGACCAGTGAACGTTGTACTTTGCTTATTGCAGGCAATTTTACCAGTGGATCCATTTGTAAATAGTAAATGGACTGCATGTATATAGTGCTTTTCCACTTCTTCGAGCACTCAAAGGGCTTTACACTTTCCTCCTTTCCCCTTTCTACCACTTCCACTCGTTTTTTTAGCCCTAGCTAAAAAAAGATGAACACAGCGGATATTGTCTCAATTGAAAATATGTCAGGGGCGGGGTTGATACAGATGTAAAGAAATTATGATGAGTCGGAACATAAACATTAGAAAATCGTTCAGGATTGACATAAAAATATCTGTTGAGAATGTTTTGAGAGGCCAACAAATAGATAAAAGATAGATAAAAGTCCAATTTTTTACCCAAAAGCCTAATTTATTAGCTGCCTGTATGACTGTGTACGAAAATAAAAGTATCCCGGTAGGGCTTTGTATAGGCTGTAGATCATTTTTGGGATGTGGCATTTACAAACGCAGTTAAATCTGATTAATCCTGTAGACATGAACCGGCATTTTCAAACAGTGTTAAATATAGGCCCACTATCAGTAGCCCATGTTGTCTATATGTGCGTTACATTGGTAAAGACAAATACGCAAATTTGCATGAAGTGGTGTCCCAATCAGTAGGTACATATTTATACCCCTAACACTTCTCATTTCATCGAGGGGTATCTTCTTTTGGAGGGCGCTCAAAATCAAGTGCTAGTGTTATCAATGATGAGCATAAAGCAGCAGGAGAGGAACTAATTTAGCCTCACACCTGTACACATTTCCTTTCTCTCTCTCTCTCCCTCTCTCTCTCTCCCTCTCTCTCTCTCCCTCTCTCTCTCTCCCTCTCTCTCTCTCTTTCTCTCAGGCTCTCTGATTGTCTTGTCTCAGAGAAGGGCTGTGGATTTCTGGCTTCAGCTCTGACTTCAAACCCCTCCTATCTTAAAGAGTTGGATCTGAGCTACAATCATCCTGGAGAATCAGGACTGAAGCTGTTATCTGCTAGACAGGATGATCCTCACTGTAAACTGGAGATACTCAAGTATGTTCACAAAGAAACCCCAGTGTTGCACATTTAGGCATTGTCTCCATTTTGAAGTCTATATATTGATGTCTTCATACCTTGTGAAGTTACCTGCCTTGGTAAACCTAGATTTACTGCTAGCAAATAGGGATGGGCATTCAGTTAAATTTTTCTGAATCAATCGTCTGGAGAATTAATGATTGATTTTCAATTAATCATTGTATATTTTTATATTATATACATATATACTTTCATATGTTAAAAATGCAATGAAAATACAAAAAATAAATCTTTATTACAAGAACTGGACATTCAATGCTTAGGCTCTGAAGTAGCGGATCCTGCAGCTGTGTGCCGGCACTCTTAAACACAACTGAACTGACCCTCATTTGTTCCAAAACAATAATATTGTTTTTCATTATTATTAATCATGTTAAACAATAACATGTCGAAAAAGAGGGTGAGAGAAATTTGCCTACCTAACAATTAGGCTACTTAACAAAGCCTCAAAAAATAACTTGTAGCTCACAGACATAGAGCGGGTGCATCAGCATTGACATTAACCAGGGCCGGACGTGCACTGTTCAAGTGGTAGGCTACATCATTTGTGGTGTGGACGAGTTGTACTTATATACGGCTTTGCAGTGATGGCAGTGAACTGAGTCATTTTTAAATTCAAAATGGTCCCATGCCACACACCACTGTGACTTTTGAAATCTACGGAAACTGGCTGGTAACTGAGTATGATATTGTGGTCAAACATTGTCCCCAGGTGGTAAAATGTTTAATTGCTGCCAAACAGTGTAATATATTGCATTGCTTCAAGTCACACTACGCAACACAACATGCATTTGTTTTATCGATTAAAACTTAACGTGATCAACAAAGTTCCTAATAATCACTTATCGATTCCATTTACATTCATGCATTTTGCAGACGCTTTTATCCAAAGCGACTTACATTTTGTCAGCTATCAATTGTTCAGGGCCAGAATCCCCTAGAGCTTAGAGTTAAGTGCCTTGCTCAAAGGCCCAACGGTGGCAAGTGAGATTCGAACACAAAAATTTCAGGCTATCTTGTACGCTACCCAGGTTCCTTAACCGTTTTGCCACGAGGCTATTGCAGCTCATTTCTGAATCAACGTGAATCAGGAACTAATTACATCTCCTTTTCCAGCAGGGGGCAGGCTTTATGTTATTCACAACCAATGGAAGCATCTGCCTTACTGTCGACAGTTAAACCAGATGCCAGATCCAACCTCGCTTTATGTTACTTTACTACAGTTTGCCAACGTTTTCACACTGGTCTCGATACAGTGTCCACCTTTTCAAAACTCTTCATACAGTCCACTTTACCAACACACATCTGAGCACCTCAGTTAACATTTGCTGGAAAATGCACTACAGCCACCAAAAGTCTTCATACTTCATACAAAAGTCTACATAAAATTACTAATGCCGCCGTAACTACAGCACATGCTGTCACTCAGCATGACAACAATAGCGGTCAATGTGCCATGAACACAAAAACAGAAACCAATTTGAAACAAAACACATAAATATAACTTTTCTCATACAGTTTGACATATCCACTTTGGTACATATGTTATGTGCATTATGTATTATATACATTTGGAGTGAATATTGCAATACCAAACTATGTGACATTTTTATGTAGTGGTGGACCTCTGGCAATAGATGAAAATTGTACATACAGTGATTGACTTAATATTTCTCTGTATCTGTGTAAACTGAGGGAATCTGCAGAGTTACAAGAACAGTGGCTGTTTCCTAAAGGCATACTGCTGTACTACTTACTGTAACACATAAGACATGGGAAGTACCACTGTGAGAATCCTTTGTATCAAGAGAATTTGTGTATGTTTGACTTGTTAGCTCATTTTATGATGTGGTTTGCTGTAATGATGGCTCTGTTATTTAAACCAGTATAGTAATAAAATGTTATAGTAGTATAGTAAATAGTCATCATTTGAGGTTCTAATGTCCCACTACAAAACGTAACACATGAAGGCCTACAATAGCATAAACAGGGCAAATATGTGAATAGAGTTGAGTGTAGATTGATTGAATATATTGTATTTTGTGTCTTTTAGGTTTTGACTTCACAGTTAACTGTTTTGAAAAGATTATCTGAATGTCTGCAAAACTTGCTGTAGTTGTACATCATTTTGTTGGAGGTGAACATTGACTAGGAGAAGTATTCATGAATTTCAGATGAATTGGTGACTGAATGCATTTGTCCTAAATCAGTGTAAAAGAAAACATTGTTTGGCTCCTTTAACTTATGGTTGTTGTGAAAGTTTTAAGAGTTTTGCTGAAGTAAACGTTGAGACAAGTGTGAAAATGATTGGCAAAAATTGTAATAGATGGGAGGTCAGACAGACAGGGAGGTTAGTCACTCAGACAGACAGGGAGGTTAGTCACTCAGACAGACAGGGAGGTTAGTCACTCAGACAGACAGGGAGGTTAGTCACTCAGACAGACAGGGAGGTTAGTCACTCAGACAGACAGGGAGGTTAGTCACTAAGACAGACAGGGAGGTTAGTCACTAAGACAGACAGGGAGGTTAGTCACTAAGACAGACAGGGAGGTTAGTCACTAAGACAGACAGGGAGGTTAGTCACTAAGACAGACAGGGAGGTTAGTCACTAAGACA
>PYXC01000229.1:402500-417500 GCA_015244755.2 Tenualosa ilisha
GGGTTGTGTTCTCTCCCCTCTTTTATTTGTTTTATATACCAACATGTGTCAAAGCCAACACACAGGGCATCATATTTTAAAGTTTGCTGAGGACTCTGTCATTGTATCTCTTTTAAAGTCAGATGACCCTGAATATGGCCCAGTTGTGACTGATTTTACTAACTGGTGTCAGTCATCCTTTTTAGACATAAACGTCAGTAAGACAAAAGAAATGATTATTGATTTTAGGAAAAATAAGAATGCCATCTCCCCTGTGTTTATAAATGACCAGGCAGTGGAAGTTGTGGAGGAGTACAAATACCTAGGCACCATCATTGACAATAGACTCTCATTTGACAAACACGTGGATACTGTATGCAAGAAAGCTCACCAACGGATGTATTTTTATTTGAGGAATTTTAATATGGACTGCAGTTTTATAAGAATGTTTTATTGTTGTTTTATTGAATCTGTTTTGACCTTCTCTTTCATCTGCTGGTTTGGGTTACTAACACAGAAGAACAAGAACCGCATACATAATATTGTCCTCTGCAGCAAAACTGCCAATGCCCCCTAAACAACATCTCTTCTCTCCATAAAATCAGGTCCCTCAAAAAAGCCAGAGCAATTTTAGCAGACCCCAGTCACCCCCTGTTCTTAGAGTTCTCCCTTTTACCATCTGGACGCAGATTTCTTTTAAAAAGCTGCAGAACAAATAGATTTAAAAATTCTTTTTTACCAGCTGTCACTGTCCTTTTAAACACTTGAGTGGGTATTTATGGTTTTATGTTTATGTCCAAGTTTTAGTGTATTGTATTGTTGTTATTTATTTCTGTTTTTAATGTTGGTGAGTGTAATTCTGCTGGCTGCATAACAAATTGCCCCTAGGGGACATTAAAGTATACCTCGACGTGTGGGTGTGGGTGTGGGTGTGGTAGGTAAGTAAATGTAATTTATAAAGCACATTTGAAAAAGCTTTCGCTGACCAAAGTGCTGTACAGAGGGTGGCTAAGAGATCAGAGACATAATGCAGACATAAACATGATACACTATAAGCAAGAGGCATGTAAAGATACAAGTAGTGGCAGCAATAGAAGAATGACCAGAGGCATTTTAGAGCACTGTGTGTGTGCGTTTGGGGCAGTCTTGGATTTCCTTATTTCTGTGTCTCATTTCTCTCTTCCTTAATAAAGTTACCTGCTTCCTCCTTGGAGTGGACCATAACCTGCACTGGACAGACACACACACACATACACATACACACACACACACACATACGCACACATCCCCCTCCACATTCACAGAGCCCTTCTAAGGTGTGGGTTTATTATAAGTCCTCAGTGTCTCTGTGCCAAATCACATGCATTTTTTTTCTTATTTTGTATAGACCTATTCTTTTTAAAATTGAAAAAGTGGTTTTACTTTAGTGTAAAAAATATCACATTGAAATAAAATGTTTTAACCAATAATGTTATTGATGAGTCATTATTGTTGTTTATTTGGTATTGATCATAGTAATCTGTGACTAAATAGGTTCCATACATTTGTTTACCTCTTCCAATGAGTTGACACTCTAAGCACAGTGACCAAGGTCATCTTCCTATCCAGTGTATCAGATGAGTGCATGAGGGCCTCCCAAACATTGATTATTAAATTAAAATGTTCTGTTGGTCCCCCTGTCAGTCCCAGGCCCTTAGAATCACCCTGCCTCTTTCCCTCTTGGCAGCTCCAGTGCTGTAGTCTGCAGGTAGATGAGTGAAGATGTGAGTTTGTCTCTAGAGAGTTTTTGCAGGCAGCCAGGTGTTTTATTTCAGGTTTAGATAGAAAGCTGCCTCGGTGGCTCCTCTCAGATCATCTGCATCATGTTTTCTCTTCAAACAAGACATCTAGCCAGGCTAGTAGCACCTTAGATTAATGTTGGATTTCACTACACAACTACGGCAGGTTACTTTCCAAAGACTCTGGTTTCCCCAACTAGATTTTCCAACTTTTCTAGTTATATAAATGTCCTTATATTTATACAGTATAGTTTAGCAACTGCTCAGTGGATGGCAGGTGGCACAAAACAGGATTGTCAGAGTGGCATGAAAATGTATTGGGCTTGAACTTCCTTGTTTTACTGATATATACAAGACACACCTGAAAATTGGACTGAAGATGGTTAAAGACTCTTCTCATCCAATGGCTTTTTCAGGCAAACCTCTCATCCAATGGCCTTTTCAGGCAAACCTTTTTGAGGCAAAAGGTTGAAAAGTATCCAGATCCAGCAGATATCCTCAGGACATGAGGACCTCTACTCTTCTGACTGTCCTCCCTGTTGAGCTCAATAGGAAACTTGCAAGATAACAGCCCCGATGGCATTTAATGGAAGTATCAAGAGTTATTGAAATATGTAAACAATTACATTAAAACAGATTTGTAACAATGATGTTTAAAATGTCCTGGGACAGCTTTTTGCCTTTACTCAACACCTTAGCCCAAATATATATATATATGTTTATATAAATATATTAAATACATTAAATATATGTTTATTTATCCAGAAGGAAAGTTGCTTATACTCAACATACACAGGCACATAGACACATGACACACACACACACACACATACTTCAAAAAAAAAAAAAAAAACGAAGGAAGGAAGAAATGAACTGTGCCATTACATTGAAGTTAGGTTGTAATGTGTGAAAATATGTGTAATATTCACAGATATCAGATAGAATGACTTTCAAACTACTTACAGGTGTATAGGTTACAGGTTGTCTTTTCTTGCCTTGGTGTACTGATTTTTCTGTTTAATATTTTTCAACATTGTCAGATATTGACTACATTCCCAGCATGTTAATGTGCATGTGCTGTTGTATCTCATGCATGCAAGTGCTTCTTTGTTTTGCTGAACTGACAGCAGTAAGGAAATGTGCAGTGTGTGCATCTATGGGTACAACAATGTGGGGGTTGTGGTCTTCCAGTGACTCTACAGCAGCATTTTACAAAAACAATGTTTTCATGTGATGCCCCATTACAAGGCCAATGTAGAACTGTTTGCTGATCCTGTTACAAAGACATCTGTGTGACTTGGGGACGGTGATAAGATTGTTCACATGGAAGGCAGGAAATGAACAGCCATGACAGGACAGGACAGGACATGTGGTTTCCCCTGAGGCTGCTTCTCACATTACAGGTGAAAGTAGCGCACGTGCTATTATGGAATCACGAAGCCTCAGGAAGAAATAAATCTCCTTTTGTTTAAGAGTTTGGTCGTGTCTCGTCTGTGCCTGACAGCCACTATTTCTGATGAAATTGAACACCATGCAGTAAGTTTCTGCCTGTTACTAGAGGAAGTGAAATTTTTATGTCTGAAATGGGTCGACTACATGTGAAACAAAAACGCCTTTTTGTTGTTCTCAATCTTCTGAGCTTTTTCCCCTTTTTGTACTTTTTTGTGTCCACTGTAAATAAACCTTCACTGATCTGCATTTGGGTCTCCGTCTGAATCTCACTGTCCATTACAATAATTGTTGTTTTGGACAAAAAAAGATTTTGCATAATTGTGGTGAATTTTTATTAGTAGTAATTACTAACATAAATATTAATCAATAACTCCACTGTTCTTCAATACATTGTGTTTAAATTCACTACACACGTCAGTGGTCTCCTCATGATAATACTACAACTGCTGTTTTGGACGAAAAAGGTTTTGCCTAATTTTGGTGAATTTCTTTGTTGTCATTAATCATTAATAACTTCAATATTAATGAATATCTCCACTGTGTACGGTACAGTATAAAGACTCCAAAATCACTATACATATCACATAACAGCCTCCTCATGATAATACTACAACTGCTGTTTGGGTAAAATGTACTTATTCTTAATTTTGGTGATTTTTTATTATTGCTATTAATCATTATTAACCTCAATATTAATCAATATCTCCACTGTTGTACAGTGCAGGGACTCCAAATTCACTACACACATCAGTGGTCTCCCCATGATCATAGGCCTACTACTACAACTGCTGTTTTGGACAAAAAAGGTTTTGCTTAACTGCATGGTATTGTGAGATATGCAAGTCATGAAAGTAAAGACACACCCACACAGTTTTGCTAGCCGAGAAATCAAAGTCAAAGTCAGCTTTATTGTCAATTCTTCACATGTACAAGACATACAAGGAATCGAAATTATGTTTCTTACTATCCCATGCTTAAATAAAAAGACAGACATTGAACATTTAAGACAATTGAGTTAGACATCAACCATTTCACAAACATTAAAGTGCCAGACAAGACAAAAAGGAGTAATGTAGGGTATTGGCGTTCTTACCTATCCTAAGTGTGGCAAGTAACATACTTATAGCAAGTAACATTTCCCTAACCACTGCAGTAGTCTCTTCAAGTCAGATTGCACACAGCACAATGTATAAGTAAATAATGTATTTTTAAAAAATACCTGTGCAGCCTTACTAAAGTACACATACAGAGACAAGTAAAATAGATAGGAACATACTTGAGTCCACAAAGTGGCTAGCAGCATACAGAGTGGTAGAGCTAGCGTACTGAGTGGAGGAGATATGATATTAGTGCAACTATAGATAAATAGTAAGGCAGCAGTATGGAACCGCACATACGGGTAGATGTGTCAAAGAGTTTGCCCAATCTGGAACCCTTCAGACACAAACACACATTAGACAGTTCCTATTGCAAGTTAATAGTGCAGAAAAGGTGAAAAAAGGCATCTAGTGCAAAGAATATGGCAGACATAGAGGGGGTCCAGGGGGTCTGAGACCAAGTATTCTTTGGGGAGTACTGTTTTTTGGCAGATTCCTAGCTTCCTGGTGGCACAGGTGTCTTAACTTCCTGGCAGCCAGGTGGTTGGGGCTGTAGGTGGCAAGGGGAGAGAGGGGATAGGTGGAGAGGGGAGAGAGTGTTCAGCATCCTGACGGCCTGGTGAATGAAGCTATTGGTGAGTCTGGTGGTGTGGGACCGGAGGCTCCTGTACCTCCTCCCAGAGGGCAGGTGGCTGAACAGATTGTGTGCAGGGTGGCTTGTATCATTGACAATTTTGAGTGCTTTTCAGGTGAGGCGGGTGGTGTATATGTTTTGCAGGGAGGGGAGTGGTGCCCCGATGATTCTCCTAGCTGTGTTCACTATGCACTGCAGGGCTCTCCTGTTCTCCAGTCCATGCAGCTTCCGCCCCACATAGTGATGCAGCTGGAGAGGATGCTCTCAATGTTTCCTCTGTAGAAAGTGGTCATGATGGGTGGTGAAGCACTTGCCCTCTTCAGTCTGCGCAGGAAGTAGAGGCGCTGCTGGGCTTTCTTTGCCAGTGATGTGGTGTTGATGGTCCAGGAGGGGTCCTCACTGATGTGCACCTCCAGAAATTTTGTGCTGCTCACTCTCTCCACAGCAGTTGTGGGTGGGTGTTGTTTTGCGCTTCAAAGCGTGCAAAGAAGCTGTTCAGGTCATTGAACAGGGAGATGTTGCTCTCACAGCTCCTTGGCACGGGCTTGTAGTCCATGATGGCCATGATGCCCTGCCATAGGCTCTGTGCGTCTCTGCTGTCTTTGAAGTGGAAGGTTATTTTGTGTGTGTAATCCTTTTTTGCTTTCCTGATGTCCCGAGACAAGTTGGCTCTTGCTGTTCTTAGGCCAGCTTCTTCCCCAGCTCTGAAGGCATTGTCTCTGGCCCTCAGCAGCCTGTGGCCATCCCCTGTCAACCATGGCTTACGGTTAGCCCAGGTGATGATGCTTATAGTGTGTGTCACATTACCGATGCATCTGGCCATGTAAGAAGTCACAGTGTCTGTATACTCCTCAATGTCTATGTGGTCGTTGTAGGTGGCAGCTTGTTTAAACATGTCCCAGTCTGTTGTTTTGAAGCAGTGCCGAAGAGTAGAGGATGCGCCCTCTGGTTACACCCTTACCTCTTTCAAGACTGGTTTGGCGAGTTTCACCTTTTGTCTATCCTCTTGGGAACTGAGAAAAAAAAGTGTCTTTCAATTTCTTTTTTATTGTGATTTCCTAACTATTAAGGGTAAAAGAAACAACTTACTTACTTACTTTGTTTTTATTTAAATTTTACAGTATGTCCACTGTGGAGGACAAAAGGACTATTTTCGTGTAAAAAATGATGAAAAAATAATACAAGCTCAAACATGAGTATAAACAATTTTGTTACACAAAGAACAACAGTGTAACTTCAAATTCCTTCTGAAAACATGCTTTGAATTGTTTAGGCTAATTGTTAAATTCCTTTTGTTTTCTTGCTGGTATAGGCTATCATTTTCCTTTTGTTCAACGATGGTACTCCAGGAAACAATTCTTCTTCTTTGTGATGCACAGGAACATTTTGCATGGTGGTTCGTAGTCATCACCATCTTCACTGTCACCACTGTTCCCTCCAGGTTCAGGGCCACTCTCCATCAACTCCTCAGCAAGGTGCAATTTAAAATCCAAGTACTGCTCTGTGCTCTTCACTGGTCGATTGAGTGCATTGCTGTCAGACTTGTACTGGATCCGGGAGTTTGTGATGGCAACATCAGAGAAATGAGTGATCACACGCGTTGTCCACTTTCAGGTCTACACCACCCATGTTGTCATTGTACTGTTTGATCACTGCGGGTCTTTTCACCTGAACATGTTTTTTTTCTTTTTTGCACCATCTGGTGAAAATATCCTCAGGTTCTCTTCCGTGGATTGTGGATGCTATGATTACGGCTCTGTTGTCATACCATTTTGTGACAGACAGCTCAGGGTTTTTCCTGACCAATGGCACCGTTGCTCCTCTACCCTGTTTCTTCATCACACTGTCTCCTAGCAGATTGCACTCTTTGGGCACTCGGTTCATCATTATGGTCCCTGTAGCCGGAAGGCTCTTTTCCTTCAAAGTATCGAGGAGCTTGATCGTCGTAAAGTATCGGTCAAAGTACAAGTGGCTCCCTGGTGGTACGGTCCCAGCCAAGCGCAGCACTGCTTTTACTTGGCCTGAAAGACTTCAAAGTCAAGCATCAGGCCATTCGGAGATGCAAGGACAAACACTTTAAACCCAGTAGGGTTAGGTTTACCAGGAACGAATTGCCTTACTGGGCACCGGCCAGTGAACGGGACAATCTGCTCATCAATGCAGACATTCTGCGGTCTTGGAAGGCTGAGACATCCTTGCCTCACACGTTCAAGTAAAGGCCTGACTTTCCACAGAATGTCTTCCTTTTTCATTTCCTCGGTAACTGCCAGGTCATCAACAATCTTTAATGAGCCTCTAAGCTTGAAGAATCGATCCCGTGTCATTTTTTGGCTTATTATGGGGACTTTGGTTTTTTTGGCCCAAAACATCTTAATTCTGGGATAGCCAAGGCAAGCCATATGAACTGGGACCCCAAAGAAGATCTTCATTTCTTGTGGAGTGGCATTAAGGGTCACTCCTCTGGATTGTAGCTCTCTTTGATTAGTGAATTGTGCCAAATCCTCAAAGGTTTTGTGATCTATGTACTGTGAAAAGTATTGGAATGGGCTCCAATCAGCATGCTGTCTTGGATCATCTTCATATTCAGGAGACACTGGTAGCGCAGGTGTGAATCTATAATAATAATGATAAAAAATTACATTACAGTACAATTGCATTACAATAACAGGAATAGAAATTAAAGTAATGTTAGGAACAAAAACAGTAAAAAAAACAATCTGTTACACAAATTTAAGGCAAAGCACAAAAGCTCTGATTCTAAACAGCCCAACTAGTTTCTGTGTGTTAAGAATTGCTGAAACATACACAGTATTCCTGGTCCACAGAGAACGCCTTTCCTTCATGTCACTGTCTAACCCTGTCTCTTTGCTCTCACTGTCTGACCTCCCTGTATCATCATCTTCTTCTTCCTGCTCCTCCTCCTCTTCCCCTTCTGCTGCTTCTTCCAGCAAAGGGTCCTGGTCCTGATCGTCATCATCAGAGAGCTCCAAATCTGAGTCTCCCTCAACTATCTTTTATAACATTTGCTCTGCTTCAGTTCTGGTCCCTACAACAATGTAGCGTTAAATTCAATAAATCTAGTCCCGGTGTCCATTTTAATGGACATTCAGAAAATAGTTATTATTTCAAATCTAAAATAATGTAAGTACAAATAAAGTTGAAAATATGATTCTTGGCATGTTCATAAACAAAAACATGTGTGAAGATCATTTGAAAAATCACAAAAAATACATGAAATTTGACTTACCTTTCCTCTTTCCAGAAAATGTGGCTGTGTCTATGGCAGCCATTTTGAAGAGGAAGAAAGAGGAGGTTCCCTGCCACAAAACCAATAATACTGCATATCAATGGAAATGTATTTATAGAGTAGCTCAAAAAAATAAAGAATTATTCACATTAAATAAATGTCCACTATAGAGAACACAAGTCTATGGGCTGGGTCCCAGATATGCGGGCATTAGCATCACACCGATGTGGTCTGATAATCCGATGTAGGGGAGAGGGGTCGCTCTATAGGCTCCTTTGTGAGGGGTGTAAACAATGTCCAATTTGTTATTCCCTGTTGCTGGAAAGTTTACATGCTGGTAAAAATTCGGCAAAGCAGTTTTGAGATCAGCATGGTTAAAATCTCCGGCGAGAGACGGTCATCTGTGTGTACTGTTTGTTGCTCACTGACAGCCTGGTACAGTTAATTTACCGCCACACTCCTGTCACTGTTGTTGGTGGTCGGAGGAATGTAAACTGCAACAAGCAAAATTGCGGTAAACTCCATCGGCAGGTAGAAAGGATGACACTTTATGATCATGAGCTCCGCCAGTGTTGAACAGTGTTTGCACACCACCATCGCATCCCGGTGTTCTGTCAAGTTGTCCTACTTCCGCAAAACGTCCTACTGCAGGAAGAAATGACAGACATGTCTGCCGAACTGTGCTACCTTGTCAGAAAATCCTACAGTGCGTTTTCAGTTTAATTTTTTGTCGCTACTCGCTGTTTGATTGCTGTTTTAATGTTTTTTCTGCAAGTACGACGCTCAAACACTGAGGATGATGTCAGAGATAAAACCTAAATATATGCATAATTACAAATCAAAATATGCTTCCACATTAGTAGGCGCACGTAGGACCCTATGACAGTTAAATTTACCTCGTTAGAATATGCTTCCACAATTATATACCAGGTAGGACGTTTTGACAATTCAAATGACCCTGTCAGAATATGCTTGTACATTGATATGTGCAGGTAGGACGTTCTGACCATTAGCATTACCTCGTCAGAATATGCTTCAGCATTGATATAGGCAGGTAGGAAGTTCTGACAATTAAGATGACCTCCACATAATATGCTTTTATGTAAATATGTTCTGTTATTCAAACAAACCTCATTTGAGTGTTTCTACATAGCCTAGATGTACTGAAGTAGTTTGTTCTAAACTAACTCCACATGGATGGATGGCTAAGGATGGATCTCAAATAATGTATAAGTACATTTCAAACTGAACTTAACAAAAATTATATTTTAATTTAACAATTAAATTACATGGAAACTTATACACACTGGTTAACTATTTACACATCAAGATTAACTTAATAACTATTACTACTATTTACATTGAATTGCACAACACTCACAAATTCAACTGTTTGCAAATTGAAAATTATAACAACACTAAAATAAATTAATTTAAACCATGTACATTTACTACAAGTGTAGCCAGTCTGAGTGTGTATATACTTGGCACATTCAAAATGGGCCCATCTCAGGCATGTCCCACACTGCACCTAGAGATGCAAAAATACATTAAAACAAAAATTGTGAACGTTATTACACCTATGACAAAGAATTTCCATCCAAAGAAGAAAAATTACTTCAGCACTTTCAACTATTTAACTTTCCAAACATGATTTAAAAATAATGTGATATGATTATCTTACCATTTCAATCATGCTGCGGTCAGCATTAGTGTCTACCATGGAGCACACAACACAGTAGTCATCTGCGTAGGCTAGAAAAAAAAAAATCAAGGGCATTCTGTTTTTATTTGTGTAATTACATGATTGAACACGTAATAACTGCATACTCAGACTATATCTGCTCGTGCCACAGTGCTAGCTTAAACACGGGGCTGTTTTTGTTTGCCATAGGTGGCTGAATTAGCTTATTTACCCAGCATAAGTTAGTTGTTTCAAATGTCATAAAACCAACAAGACTGAAATACTTAAGTATTCCAAAAAGAACTTTTATTATCGATATCAAACAACAGTGCTATACATACATTGCATGACTATCCTAGTCCACAAAATAACACCATGCTTAGACAGTGCCAATACAATTTTATTATTCAAAACAAGTCAATAACAGTTAAATGAGTCGGTGAAAATCTCAAACAAGACTCAAACTAAGACTAGAAACAGGCATTGGCTTTAATTAAGTAGAAAACACTAAATACCGATTTTCCACTGCGCAGCTGATTGGTAGGAAAAATTTCCAAACGTGTGCGTTAAAGACCCAAGAAATGACGTAACTGCGTTGTGCGCATGTGCACTGAGCCTTGGTAGGATGTCTCGCCAGGTAGGAAGGAATTCCAGAACACCGGCCCTGCCTCACTCAAACACACAAAAGCAAACTGTCTCTTTCACTTTCTCTCTCTCTCTCTCACACACACACACACAGACACACACACACACGATTACAAATAGGTAACACTGGACACAGTGGTGTCCCACTGTGCCTTAGAAGCTTTGAAAAGTTATTGTTCCATGATTATGTGGTATGTAAAGAATGCTTAGGCTACTGCAATACACACTTAGGTATCTAACTTTTAGCATTATGCATTATTATGTGTGTGTGTATGTGTGTGTGAGAGAGAGAGCAAGTCTCACGACTTTTCGTGAAGTCGTCACGAAATAAAAATCTATTTGTGTTGTGATTACGCTTCAGGCCTTTTTTCATGCTAGGAGAACGAATTCCGACCATATGTATTTTAATGCGCAGTGCGTAACACCGCCACTGGCAGCGACAACTGGTGACTGAGGAACAGTAGGAGAGAAATTTGCGGCTTAAAAAATTTGTTTCCATATCGGCCTCAAGTTCATGCGAAGTTGTGCTGTAAAATCTAGCAGTGGTCTTGTAGGCTTTGTAAACTCTGCAACGATTTTGGTCTGTTCTAAGCCATTAATCGTTGCAGAGTTTACAGAGCCTACAAGACCACTGCTAGATTTCCTACCAAAGGAGATGAATGGGTGAGAAGGAGTTAAACATTTATAACAACATCAGTAATTTTAGCTGGGGTGCTGCTGACACGCCTTATTCGCCTGTGGCAAAACAAGTCCAACCTGTTTTCCCCATCGCCAGTGTCTGAGCTTCAAGGAAATGGCGACGGGATCTTATGAAACAGAAGCTCTACATATACAGTAAGTTTTTCTAACAAATACAATAACATCTGCAAAGACGTTTATATCACCTATTTGAGGTGATTTCATTTGACTGTATTTGGATACTCTGCCCACAGAGACTAAACAGACCAGTTTCAAGTTCTGTATGTACAACTGTTGTTTAATAACGACTAAACACAACCGTGTCCAAATCCAAACTGTAACTATGCATTTTCCTCTATTTTCGAGTTTGAAAAGACATCTTTAGATAATGTCACGAAACAGACAGAGTGGACCCCGGTTGCAGCAAGTTGCAATAGTCTTTATTTAAGGATTAGGGGTAAAAGGGAGTGTGAGTGTACTCCGTGAGAGCGCCCTCGGCGCGGAGGTGCAGGAGGCGCATAGAGCAGGGAAGGGCAGGCAGGAGCACTCGTGGTCGGACAGGCATCGGGTGGGGTTACCGGGGCAGAGGAGTAGAGCGTTGGTCGGGGACGGGCGGCGAGGCGGAAACCGGGGCAGGAGACCAGGCGAGCGTCACAGGCAGGCAGCGGATCAGTAGCCGGGGCTGGAGCGCAGAGCGTCAGTTGAAGACAGAACACGGGTCGGAATCCAGGACAGGCGAGCAGAGCGTAGGTCATGGGCAGGCAATGGGTCGGTAACCAGGGGCAGAGGAACAGAGGCATAGGTCACAGGCGGTCCGGGTTCGGCAACAGGCACACGATCTTACAGGAGACAGAGACAAAGAGAAACAGACCGGGAACCAGACGGGGAAAACAGGAAACGGGCTGGAAACAGATGCAGGTAACAGACACGGGAAAACAGAGGAGCAGACAGGAGTTCAGATGCCTGCCTTGAGCAATAAACGGGTGCAGGTTCACTAATAAACTGACAAAGGGGTGGCTGAAACAGGGGGAATTGTTAAGCTGTATGCCATAGCAAATACCTCAATGTAAGCCCATAATAGGTCCTTAGCAAACAGTGGTTTCTAAACGGTGTTAATCGGTGATACACAGTTAAAGCCTTTTAAATGTCTTTTAAAAAATGATTTGTGTGAAATAGAATGACATTAAGAAAAAAGTTTAATTCAGCTGAATTTTTTGAGGGGGCAAACCTCAAATCTGGCCTAGGGCAGCAAAAAGGCTAGAGTGATCCCAGCTCTTCCAGCGTCTCTGTTTTAAAATCCAAAACATCGTAGATTTGTTGTTTCGGATCTCCAACAGTTCCTGTCATCTGTATTTATGTTCCAACGTAGACTGACGAGAAAAACATTTGTAAAAACACATTTAAATGATCAACGAACGCACAAACGCAGATGTGCTGATTGTAGGTTAGGCCACTGGGTTGGTCTGCTGTCTTTTGGTTTGAAATATTTCATTATCCACTGTTTGACAACACAGGGTAACGTTAATGTGTTTAGTCTATTCAGTGTAATATTTAGGCTACACAGGCCGTCTCAGATTTCCAGTACATTGTTTCGCCCAACATTGCCAGCCAGTGTCTGTTAAATCCTTTATTTTTTTCATTAATAACCTTAACAAAAGAACTAATAAATAAGAATGTAGGCTATACCGCCGTATGGTTCTCACCACTCAATAAACTTTGGCAATGCCTCTTCAAACTACTTCGGTAAATTTGGAAAGATATTGACAGATTCGGACTTCCGGGATCAATACGTCTGAGGCAAAATGTTGTCCAAACGCAAATGATGACTGTCCTATTATCATAGTACTAGCTACAATGACACTAGCCAAAAACACGAGTCGTACAAAATTAATCTGTCCTCCGAGTTCGATGGATAACATTTATCTGTATATGCAACCAGCAGCTCAGCGAGTACGCAGCTGGGGGAAAAAATCAATAACTTCACTGTTGTACAGTAGAGACACCAAAAAAAAAACAAAAAACCACACATTAGTGGCCTCACCATGATCATACAACATCTCTTTTGGAAAAATAAATTTTTTCATAATTTTGGTGACTTTTTATTGTCATTAGCAATTAATAACCTTAATATTAATTAATAACTCCATGACTATTCAATGACTCCAAATTCACTACACACATCAGTGGTCTCATCGTAATCATACTACAGTTGCTGTTTTGGACAAAAAAAGGTTTTGCATAATTTGGTGAATTTCTTTGTTATCAATAATCAATAATAACTTTAATATTAATCAATAACTCCACTGTGTGTACACTGTGTACAGTACAGTACAGTACAGTATAAAGAATCACTAAACAAAAATCACTACACATATCAACAGCCTCCTCATGATAATACTACAACTGCTGTCTGGGTAAAATGTACTTATTCCTAATTTTGGTGAATTTTTATTGTTGCTATTAATCATTAATAACCTCAATTTTAATCAATAACTCCACTGTTGTACAGTGCAGGGACTCCACATTCACTACACACATCAGTGGTTTTCTCAAGCAACTGATTGATAATTGCTTGACTAAACCATTGGATGGCCAGAATGGAATCAAACAGGTTGATAACAAACCACCGTTTCTCTACTCATGCCATACTAATTTTAAATCAAACCCATATTTCAAATGAAGGAATTGGCATTTATTTGAAAATACAGAGCTCCTCAACATGGACAATGGATATTCTCCCTACTCACATAGCCATTGATATACACAGTTTCATACAGATCACATGATCACACATATAGCACTCATAGAAACAAATGCACACACACATTCATGCACATACACACATATACAAAAACACACACACACACACACACACACACACACACACACACACACATATACAAAAACACACACACATTCATGCACATACACACATATACAAAAACACACACACACACACACATATACAAACACACACACACACATATACAAAACACACACACACACACACATATACAAACACACACACACACACACACATACAAAAACACACACACATCCAGAACCCACAGAACTGTATTCGTTGAATTATTCCTGTTGATTTGATGTCTGTGTTTCTAGACCACACACACACAGGGCTGTTTCTCCAGTGCCCAGCTGTGTGTCCATCAAGAGTGATCAGTCCCTGCCTGAACCTCTGCACTTCAGCAGTGGAACAGATCCATCAGGAGTAAAGTGAGTTTAGACGTATGGGTTTGATTCATGGAATTGTACTTACTCTCTCACACACACACACACACACACACACACACACACACACACACACACACACACACACACACACACTCTCACTAAACACACATGCATGTACTCATACATCCACACACAAACACATACACACATATACCACCAGGGCGGTGGTAGCGTAGTGGTTAAGGAACCTGGCTAGCGTGTAAGTAGCCTGAAAAGTTGTGGGTTCGAATCCCGGCTGCCACCGTTGTGCCCTTGAGCAAGGCACTTCACCCTAAGTTGCTCTAGGGGAGACTGGCCCGGAACAATTGATAGTTGATGAGTTGTAAGTCGCTTTGGATAAAAGCGTCTGCTAAATGCATAAATGTAAATGTAAAATATACAAACACACACACATATATACAAAAACACACACACACATCCAGAATCCATAGAGCTTCATCCATTGAATTATTCCTGTTCATTTGATGTCTGTGTTTCTAGACCACACACACACAGGCCTGTATCTCCAGTGCCCAGCTGTGTGTCTATCAAGAGTGATCAGTCCCTGCCTGAAC
>PYXC01000229.1:422500-437500 GCA_015244755.2 Tenualosa ilisha
AAAAACACTTCAGAAATGAAATGGCGGAGTTGGCACTTCTCTGAAGCTCAATCAGGCTAAAAAAGCAATAGTGTCACGGGCAAGACAGACGAGGACCCAAGTGCGTCACGTTAAAAGCAGGAAGTTTATTTGGGGTAAGGGGTAAGGGGAGTGTGTGGATGCTCTTCGTGCGTAGAGTCGGGCAGCCGAGACTGGAGAGCAGAGCGTAGGTCGTGGGCAGGCAGTGGGTTGGAAGCCGGGGCAGGAGAGCAGAGCAGAGTCGTGGGCGGGCAGCAGGTCAGAGAGCCGGGACAGGAGTGCAGAGCAGAGTCGTGGGCAACGGCGGGTCGGAAGCCGGGCAGGAGAGCAGAGCAGAGTCGTGGGCGGGCAGCAGGTCAGAGAGCCGGGACAGGAGTGCAGAGCAGAGTCGTCGGCAACGGCAGGTCGGAGAGCCGGGGGCAGGAGAGCAGAGCAGAGTCGTGGGCAAACGGCAAGTCGGAGAGCCCGGGCTGGGAGAGAGAGCGGAGGAACACAACAGAGCAGGCAGGAATCTGAGTCGGTAGGCAAAAGGCAGGTCAAGTTTACCGGAGCAGGGGAGCAGAGGAGCAGACGGTCTCAGGCAGATCCAGGTTCAGCACAGGAGTCAGAAGGGGTAGCCAACAAGCAGGAGAGTTACACGAAGCACTTCGCAGCATTGCAGACGATCTGACAAGGAGAGACAGAAACTACTGTGGTAGAAATACACAGAGGTAATTAGCAGCAAACAAAGAACAGGTGCGGTAGCTGGCAGAGTGAGAGCAGGTGCAGTGGAAAACTACCCCAGACAGGCAAGACAGCGAGCAAGCCCATGACAAATAGAAAGGCTAAAAAAGGTTCAATAAATAAATAACAACCTGGAATAAGGAAATAGGAATTAATTATGATGCACAACAGTGTAATTATGCACTCCACTTGAGTGACACACACACACACACACACATACCAGTATACAGTGGATCATGATTTGATTGTCTCTGCAGCGCTGTGAGGACTGATCTGACCCAGGATCAGTCCAAATGTGGCGTGTGTGAGCAGGTACTCAGGGACCCAGTCATCACCACCACCTGTGGACACAGTTTCTGCAGGCAGTGCATCAGCAGCTACTGGTGGCAGCTTGGACCACCAGGAGACCAAGCCTGCCCTCAGTGTGGAGAGACATGTAAAACCCAACCTCCTCTACAGCCTCCTCTGGATGATGAACACACAGACAGGGCAGGAAGCAGCAGAGACCCGCACACTCAACATACATCAGGCCGAAAAGGAGAAGAAGGTGAGCATAGATTTCTGATTTTTAATATTATTGGCAGCCTGCCGACGGACCATTGTAGAACCTGAATGTACTTGCACTGACACTTTTGCACTGGGGTTACCATAGGGAGCCTAAGTCATGACCATTTACTTTCAGTCCATGGGATTAACTTAATGAAAAATATGAACAGGAGTCAATAAAAAGAGTCCCCTTTAAGATGTACCATGAATTTCACGTTTTTTTGCAAATTTAAAAGATAATTTTCTGCATTCAGACAAAACTATTTTTGACAGACTTTGAGAGATATGTTAGGTTTTGTGTGAGTTGCTAAAAGACTGTTACTGATATGCTTGTGAATCATGGTAAGATTAGCGTTATCTTCACTGATGTCACATATGCGACTGACAGGCTTTAGTCACTGGAGTTACAAACTTTAACAATGCTCTGACTCAACAGTCATGAGACGAACTGCAACTTTCTTTCCAAAATTCACAAACATCATGTGTGTAATTCAAGGTTAATATCGACTGGGATCAGAAAATCTGAGGAACTGAGGCTCCCTATAGTATCCTGCTGAACATTCTACACTACTCCCACACCAGACAACTTAGTACCCTAAATGGCACACATAACAATATTTTTCTTTGTATTTTTGTTTTAAAATGTATGTGTGTCATGTGTATGCCATATCGTGGAAGCTTAAGAATACCAGAATTTCGTACAAGATTGTAAAAGCATTTCTATCTATCCAATCTATCTATCCAGTCTATCCTCTCTATCTATGTGTCTATCTGTCTATATATTTATGTATTTATCTATCTATCTAACCCACCATAAAAATGCAAGGAGGCTGCTGTCGGCAACCTGCAGGCAGAAAATGTTGGTGAATATTTTCTGGAATAGACAAAATTAGACAAAAGTATATGCATCATGAGTTAATTTTTTTATTGACTTACTGCTGAACAGATGAGGTCCTGAGGAGAGTTAAAGAGAATTATAAAGCCAGTCTGAAGAGGAAATTTGAAAATATATCTGAAGGCATCGTCAAACCAGGAGCTGAGATACTCCTCAGTGAGATCTACACAGAGCTCTACATCACAGAGGGAGAGAGTGAAGGGGTGAATAAGGAACATGAGGTTTGGCAGGTAGAATCAGCATCCAGAATACAAACCACAGATGATACACCAATCAACTGCAATGACATCTTCAAGTCCTTACCTGGACAGGACAAGCACATCAGAACTGTGATGACCAAAGGTGTTGCTGGGATTGGAAAAACAGTCTCAGTGCAGAAGTTCATTCTTGACTGGATAGATGGGTTAGCCAATCAAAATGTAGACTTCATGTTCCCCCTTTCTTTTCGTGAGCTGAATTTGATCAGGGGTGATCAGTATAATTTTCACAAGCTCCTGCTTGACTTCCACCCTGAGCTGAAGGAGCTGAATCATGGTGAAGAATACAAAGACTGTCAGGTTGTGTTCATCTTAGATGGCTTGGATGAGAGTCGATTGTCTCTGGATTTTGAGCAAAACATTAAGTTGTCTGATATCAAACAAACATCATCAGTGGATGTTCTGATGATGAACCTCATTCAGGGAAATTTGCTTTCCTCTGCGCTCATCTGGATAACCTCACGACCAGCAGCAACCAGTCAAATTCCTGCTCAGTATATCAACCAGGTGACAGAAGTGCGTGGATTCAATGACCCACAGAAGGAAGAGTACTTCAGGAAGAAAATCAGTGATGTGAATCAGGCCAACAAAATCATTGCACACATTAAAGCATCCAGGAGCCTCCATATCTTGTGCCACATTCCAGTCTTCTGTTGGATTGCAGCCAGTGTACTTCAGGAGATGCTGGAACAGGACAACACCCAGGAAATCCCTAAAACTCTGACTGAGATGTTCATACACTTCTTGCTCATCCAGATCACTAGGAAAGCTTCAAAATATCAGGGAAGATGTGAATCAGATAACCATGAGCTCATAGAATCACATATGGGTGTAATACTGAAACTTGCAGAGCTGGCTTTAAAGAATCTACTTCAAGGGAACCTCATGTTTTATGTGGAAGACCTGAAAGAGTGTGACATTGATGTTCACGATGCCTCAGTGTACTCTGGCTTGTGCACTGAGATCTTCAAAGAAGAATCTGTGTTTCACCAGAAGAAGATATACAGTTTTGTACATCTGAGCATTCAGGAGTTCCTGGCAGCACTTCATGTGTTTATGTCTTTTAAGTCTATGAATGAGAAACTGGACGCACCTGAACTATTTGTCAAGAAAGCACCATTGCCATTAGAAGAGTTGCTGCAAAAGGCTGCAGACAAAGCTTTGCAGAGTAAAAATGGACACTTGGATCTTTTTCTTCGTTTCCTTATGGGCATCTCTGTAGAGAGGAATCATAGACTTTTGAAGGGACTTCTCAATCACCCGCTCGACAGCTCTGAGAGCATCAGGAAAACATGCAAATACATCAAAGAGCTCAACAAAGAAGATATTTCCCCAGAGAGATGCATCAATCTTTTTTCTGCCTACTTGAAATGAACGATCATTCCATGCACCAAGAAATTAAAGAATATCTGGAGTCACCAAAGGATTTCAAAGGCCCACTGTCTCCTGCTCACTGTTCAGCACTTGCTCACATACTTCTGATGTCTGAGGAGGTGCTGGATGAGTTTGACCTGAAGAAATACAACATATCAGATGAGGGACGCAGGAGACTGATCCCAGTCTTACGGTACTGCAGAAAGGCACGGTGAGTGATTTCAGATTTTACCAAATATTGGAAAGTAGATTTGTGTCACATCCATGACACCAAATAAAATGCCAGATATTTGTAAGATATGTATGACATTATGTGAGGATTTGCTGTATTCAGCTGTAGAGATAACAAAATAAACCCCAAATATTTGAATAATCCTATACTTACTTATGTTCAGTCACATCCATAATGTTGAACTGGCGCTTACAAATCAAAATACAAATGGAACTGATAATGCTCTCAACTTGATAGATAGAAATTCAACAATGGGACTTTTATGAAAAGTCTGCACTGCCTCAACTTATGCTCCATTTCCTCCCTCATTACTTCACTTTTTTCACTTTTGTCACTAAAAGAAATATTCTCTCTAAATATTATAATTTTATTTCACACCATTTTGCAGATTTGCTGACTGCAACCTCACAGATAAGTGCTGTAAAAATATCACATCAGTTCTACAGTCACCAAATTCCCTGATAGAACTGGACCTGAGTCACAATAACCTGGGAGATTCTGGAGTTCAGCTTCTCTCTAAGGGACTGTCTAGTCCCCACTGCAAACTGCAGACATTAAGGTGGGTGTTTGCCTTTAGTTTGCTGGATGTTTTATACTGATTACTGGTAAGAACCCACATAAACATACACCCTTGCCTAGAAAGGACTTTTTTACTCGTTATATTCACCCTTTGCACCCCCCCACCCCCCCCCACACACACCACACACACACCCGATTCCCCACCCCCAGTGCCCCAGTCTCTCGCTTTATTTTTGGTCCTCACTGGCATCTTTTTATATTGATAGTATCGTCTTTTGGTAACACTTTAGATTAGGGTACCCATATTCATTAACTAGCATCTTATCAACATGCAAATTACTAACATTCTAGCCATTTGCAAGTTACTTATTAATACCTTATTCTGCATGATCTTATTCTACCCATAATAGACCATTAACTAAGAATTACTCCGATATAAACTCCTAAGTACTGCTTATTCCTAGCGAGTAAGCTGTTTGCAGAATTGGTTAACATACTTAACCAATACTTCCACTGACACTTTTTTTGCACTTTCTGCACATTTCTATACCACCACTTCCACACGTTACGCATTAGTACCCTGTATGACACACCAATAGAATTTTTCTCTCTGGTTCTTATGGGATTAAAAGTTATCTATCTATCTATCTGATTGCAAAAGTTTGCACGCAGGCTATGGAGAGTGACTCCAAAATAATCCGAGGTAAGTTCCTTGATGTCGGTGTGCCCCTGGCTTTGGATGAACAACCTCATCTCTCCCTCTTTCTCTCTCTCTCTCCCTCCCTCCCTCTCTCTATTTCAGGCTCTCTCAGTGTCAAGTCTCAGATGAAGGTTTTGTTTGTCTGGCTCTGTCTCTGATGTTAAACCCCTCCTGTGTGAAAGAGTTGGATGTGAACAACAATCATCCTGGAGAATTGGCACAGAAGCTGTTATCTGATACACTGAATGATCAATGCCGTAAAATTGGAGCACTTCAGTATGTACTCAGCAAAAGATGATTTATCTTTGTCAAACTTCATTTTTACTCCATTTGAACTTCATCACAAATGGAGACATTTTAAAGTTGGATGCTGATTGAGTGCAAAGTTTATAACTTC
This sequence comes from Tenualosa ilisha, assembly GCA_015244755.2. Classification (NCBI taxonomy): domain Eukaryota; kingdom Metazoa; phylum Chordata; class Actinopteri; order Clupeiformes; family Clupeidae; genus Tenualosa; species Tenualosa ilisha. The sequence continues at coordinate 428,162 of PYXC01000229.1, forward strand.
CTGCAATTTGAGGAGCCCATGTTAAGAACATTTAATTATATTTGGGTGTCTTTATGAATATTCTTGTCATCACATCATATTGCAGGGTGGTCAGCTGTAGACTTACAGAAAATACCTTTGGTATGGTGGCTTCAGTTCTGCAGTCACCAAACTCCCTGATAGAACTGGACCTGAGTCACAATGACCTGGGAGATTCTGGAGTTCAGCTTCTCTCTAAGGGACTGACTAGTCCTCACTGCAAACTGCAGACATTAAGGTTGGTGGTAGATCCTTTATAGTGTGTTGCATGAGCACAATTCAGTTGTGTCCCGAATTCAGAATTGGTTAACCTGGCCAGTGTAGATGACCATAACAACTTTATCACAGTGACCAGTACCACTGACGTACACTCATGAAATTATACATACATTTTCCATCACATATTGCAGATTGTCCAGCTGTAAAATAACAGAGAAGACTTCAGATATTGTGGCTACTGTTCTACAGTCTCCAAACTCCCTGATAGAACTGGACCTGAGTCACAATGATTTAGGAGATTCTGGAGTTCAGCTTCTCTCTAAGGGACTGTCTAGTCCCCACTGCAAACTGCAGACATTAAGGTGGGTGTTTGCCTTTAGTTTGCTGGATGTTTTATACTGATTACTGGTAAGAACCCACATAAACATACACCCTTGCCTAGAAAGGACTTTTTTACTCGTTATATTCACCCTTTGCACCCCCCCCCCCCCCCCACACACACACACACCCGATTCCCCACCCCAGTGCCCCAGTCTCTCGCTTTATTTTTGGTCCTCACTGGCATCTTTTTATATTGATAGTATCGTCTTTTGGTAACACTTTAGATTAGGGTACCCATATTCATTAACTAGCATCTTATCAACATGCAAATTACTAACATTCTAGCCATTTGCAAGTTACTTATTAATACCTTATTCTGCATGATCTTATTCTACCCATAATAGACCATTAACTAAGAATTACTCCGATATAAACTCCTAAGTAGTGCTTATTCCTAGCGAGTAAGCTGTTTGCAGAATTGGTTAACATACTTAACCAATACTTCCACTGACACTTTTTTTGCACTTTCTGCACATTTCTATACCACCACTTCCACACGTTACGCATTAGTACCCTGTATGACACACCAATAGAATTTTTCTCTCTGGTTCTTATGGGATTAAAAGTTATCTATCTATCTGATTGCAAAAGTTTGCACGCAGGCTATGGAGAGTGACTCCAAAATAATCCGAGGTAAGTGCCTTGATGTCGGTGTGCCCCTGGCTTTGGATGAACAACCTCATCTCTCCTCTTTCTCTCTCTCTCTCCCTCCCTCCCTCTCTCCCTCTCTCTATTTCAGGCTCTCTCAGTGTCAAGTCTCAGATGAAGGTTTTGTTTGTCTGGCTCTGTCTCTGATGTTAAACCCCTCCTGTGTGAAAGAGTTGGATGTGAACAACAATCATCCTGGAGAATTGGCACAGAAGCTGTTATCTGATACACTGAATGATCAATGCCGTAAAATTGGAGCACTTCAGTATGTACTCAGCAAAAAGATGATTTATCTTTGGCAAACTTCATTTTTACTCCATTTGAACTTCATCACAAATAGAGACATTTTAAAGTTGGATGCTGATTGAGTGCAAAGTTTATAACTTCCTGCAATTTGAGGAGCCCTTGTTAAGAACAGTTGATTACATTTGGGTGTCTTTATGAATATTCTTGTCATCACATCATATTGCAGGGTGGTCAGCTGTAGACTTACAGAAAATACCTTTGGTATGGTGGCTTCAGTTCTACAGTCACCAAACTCCCTGATAGAGCTGGACCTGAGTCACAATGACCTGGGAGATTCTGGAGTTCAGCTTCTCTCTAAGGGACTGACTAGTTCCCACTGCAAACTGCAGACATTAAGGTTGGTGTTAGATCATTTATAGTGTGTTGCATGAGCACAATTCAGTTGTGTCCCGAATTCAGAATTGGTTAACCTGGCCAGTGTAGATGACCATAACAACTTTATCACAGTGACCAGTACCACTGACGTACACTCATGAAATTATACATACATCTTCCATCACATATTGCAGATTGTCCAGCTGTAAAATAACAGAGAAGACTTCAGATATTGTGGCTACTGTTCTACAGTCTCCAAACTCCCTGATAGAACTGGACCTGAGTCACAATGATTTAGGAGATTCTGGAGTTCAGCTTCTCTCTAAGGGACTGTCTAGTCCCCACTGCAAACTGCAGACATTAAGGTGGGTGTTTGCCTTTAGTTTGCTGGATGTTTTATACTGATTACTGGTAAGAACCCACATAAACATACACCCTTGCCTAGACAGGACTTTCTTACTCGTTATATTCACCCTTTGCACCCCCCCCCCCCCCCCCCCCCCACACACACACACACCCGATTCCCCACCCCAGTGCCCCAGTCTCTCGCTTTATTTTTGGTCCTCACTGGCATCTTTTTATATTGATAGTATCGTCTTTTGGTAACACTTTAGATTAGGGTACCCATATTCATTAACTAGCATCTTATCAACATGCAATTTACTAACATTCTAGCCATTTGCAAGTTACTTATTAATACCTTATTCTGCATGATCTTATTCTACCCATAATAGACCATTAACTAAGAATTACTCCGATATAAACTCCTAAGTAGTGCTTATTCCTAGCGAGTAAGCTGTTTGCAGAATTGGTTAACATACTTAACCAATACTTCCACTGACACTTTTTTTGCACTTTCTGCACATTTCTATACCACCACTTCCACACGTTACGCATTAGTACCCTGTATGACACACCAATAAAATTTTTCTCTCTGGTTCTTATGGGATTAAAAGTTATCTATCTATCTGATTGCAAAAGTTTGCACGCAGGCTATGGAGAGTGACTCCAAAATAATCCGAGGTAAGTGCCTTGATGTCGGTGTGCCCCTGGCTTTGGATGAACAACCTCATCTCTCCCTCTTTCTCTCTCTCTCTCCCTCCCTCCCTCTCTCCCTCTCTCTATTTCAGGCTCTCTCAGTGTCAAGTCTCAGATGAAGGTTTTGTTTGTCTGGCTCTGTCTCTGATGTTAAACCCCTCCTGTGTGAAAGAGTTGGATGTGAACAACAATCATCCTGGAGAATTGGCACAGAAGCTGTTATCTGATACACTGAATGATCAATGCCGTAAAATTGGAGCACTTCAGTATGTACTCAGCAAAAAGATGATTTATCTTTGGCAAACTTCATTTTTACTCCATTTGAACTTCATCACAAATGGAGACATTTTAAAGTTGGATGCTGATTGAGTGCAAAGTTTATAACTTCCTGCAATTTGAGGAGCCCATGTTAAGAACATTTAATTACATTTGGGTGTCTTTATGAATATTCTTGTCATCACATCATATTGCAGGGTGGTCAGCTGTAGACTTACAGAAAATACCTTTGGTATGGTGGCTTCAGTTCTACAGTCTCCAAACTCCCTGATAGAGCTGGACCTGAGTCACAATGACCTGGGAGATTCTGGAGTTCAGCTTCTCTCTAAGGGACTGACTAGTTCCCACTGCAAACTGCAGACATTAAGGTTGGTGTTAGATCATTTATAGTGTGTTGCATGAGCACAATTCAGTTGTGTCCCGAATTCAGAATTGGTTAACCTGGCCAGTGTAGATGACCATAACAACTTTATCACAGTGACCAGTACCACTGACGTACACTCATGAAATTTTACATACATTTTCCATCACATATTGCAGATTGTCCAGCTGTAAAATAACAGAGAAGACTTCAGATATTGTGGCTACTGTTCTACAGTCTCCAAACTCCCTGATAGAACTGGACCTGAGTCACAATGATTTAGAAGATTCTGGAGTTCAGCTTCTCTCTAAGGGACTGTCTAGTCCCCACTGCAAACTGCAGACATTAAGGTGGGTGTTTGCCTTTAGTTTGCTGGATGTTTTATACTGATTACTGGTAAGAACCCACATAAACATACACCCTTGCCTAGAAAGGACTTTTTTACTCGTTATATTCACCCTTTGCACCCCCCCCCCCCCCACACACACACGATTCCCCACCCCAGTGCCCCAGTCTCTCGCTTTATTTTTGGTCCTCACTGGCATCTTTTTATATTGATAGTATCGTCTTTTGGTAACACTTTAGATTAGGGCACACATATTCATTAACTAGCATCTTATCAACATGCAATTTACTAACATTCTAGCCATTTGCAAGTTACTTATTAATACCTTATTCTGCATGATCTTATTCTACCCATAATAGACCATTAACTAAGAATTTCTCCGATATAAACTGCTTATTCCTAGTGAGTAAGCTGTTTGCAGAATTGGTTAACATACTTAACCAATACTTGCACTGACACTTTTTTTGCACTTTCTGCACAATACTATACCACCACTTCCACACGTTACGCATTAGTACCCTATATGACACACCAATAGAATTTTTCTCAGTATTTTTCTCTCTGGTTCCTATGGGATTAAAAGTTATCTATCTATCTACCTATCTATCTGATTGCAAACGTTTGCACGCAGGCTATGGAGAGTGACTCAAAAATAATCCGAGGTAAGTGCCTTGATGTCGGTGTGCCCCTGGCTTTGGATGGCCAACCTCATCTCTCCCTCTTTCTCTCTCTCTCTCTCCCTCCCTCTCTCCCTCTCTCTATTTCAGGCTCTCTCAGTGTCAAATCTCAGATGAAGGTTTTGTTTGTCTGGCTCTGTCTCTGATGTTAAACCCCTCCTGTGTGAAAGAGTTGGATGTGAGCAACAATCATCCTGGAGAATTGGCACAGAAGCTGTTATCTGATACACTGAATGATCAATGCCGTAAAATTGGAGCACTTCAGTATGTACTCAGCAAAAAGATGATTTATCTTTGGCAAACTTCATTTTTACTTGGTTTAAACTTCATCGCAAATGGAGACGTTTTAAAGTTGGATGCTGATTGAGTGCAAAGTTTATAATTTCCTGCAATTTGAGGAGCCCATGTTAAGAACATTTAATTATATTTGGGTGTCTTCATGAATATTCTTGTCATCACATCATATTGCAGGGTGGTCAGCTGTAGACTTACAGAAAATACCTTTGGTATGGTGGCTTCAGTTCTACAGTCACCAAACTCCCTGATGGAACTGGACCTGAGTCACAATGACCTGGGAGATTCTGGAGTTCAGCTTCTCTCTAAGGGGCTGTCTAGTCCCCACTGCAAACACCAGACATTGAGGTGGGTGTTAGATCCTTTATACTGTGTTGCATGAGCACAATTCAGTTGTGTCCCGAATGCAGATTTGGTTACCATGGCCATACCCACTGCAAACTGAAGACATTAAGGTTGGTGATTGACTTTAGTTTATAGGTAACATTTTTCAGCATAAAAGTTCAATTTTGCATGTTTGTAGTAGAACCAGTTCCTCCCTTTTTCCCTCCACCTCTGTCCTCCATGCCCCAAAGACCAAGGGTTGACAATGCCAGTGTCTTTTGTATTATTCTCATGAGGAAGCTGTGTAGTTCATCATAAAACTGTTTTGCGTAAGAGTGTGAAAATAGTAAGGTGTCCCTTGAGTATGTTTGGAATGTCTGATGTCAGTATGTTTTAGTATGTAAGAGGACCCTGAACAGAGTGCTATCTATAATGGACAATGACCCCCCTCCACACACACACACACACCACATTCTCAAAACAGAGGAGCCTGTTCACTACTAGGCTCTTGTGTCTGACATGCTTAGTAAACCGACTCAGGTGCTTTGTCCCAGGGGGCATACAGCTCTACAACGCAACACAGAAGGGAAGGTGTGAGATTGACTTGTTTGAGTCTGTACAGCTCACTGGCCTTATCAGCAAAAACGCTGTTATCTACTACAATGAGTGATGCACACCATAAAGCACTTCAGTATGACAACAGACAGACAGACATTTTTATTTCTCTGGGGTCAAATCCTCATTTTAATTTTTAAACTCTTTATAATAAACGTAAAAGACTGCCACCACTAAGTGTCACTTCAGAGTGTTTGGGTCTGTCGTCATTTGTTTGGTCAGTGTGCAAATAACTTTAACCTCTTGGCATAAATCACAAATTTAGGGATTATGACGTTGAATCTTGACAGCAGAGTGGGCATTCTTCTTGTACCTTGAGAAGCCTATATGAATAATATGCATCATATCACATTATATTGCAGACTAGCTGGCTGTAGAATCACAGATGACTCCTGTGGAATTGTGGCTTCAGTTCTGCAGTCACCAAACTCCCTGATAGAACTGGACCTGAGTATCAATGATTTGAGAGATTCTGGAGTTCAGCTTCTCTCTAAGGGACTGTCTAGTTCGCACTGCAAACTCCAGACATTAAGGTTGGTGTTAGATCCGTTGTACTGTATTTCATGAGCAGAATTCAATTGTGTCTCGACTGCAGAATTGGTCAACATGGCCAGTCTAAATGAACATAACCAGTTTATAACAGTGACCAGCACCACTGACGTACACTCATGAAATTATACATAAATGTTCCATCACATATTACAGATTGTCCAGCTGTAAAATAACAGAGAAGACTTCAGATATTGTGGCTACTGTTCTACAGTCACCAAACTCCCTAATAGAGCTGGACCTGAGTCACAATGACCTGGGAGATTCTGGAGTTCAGCTTCTCTCTAAGGCACTGGCTAGTCCCCACTGCAAACTCCAGACATTAAGGTGGGTGTTAGATCCTTTATACTGTGTTGCATGAGCATTCAGTTGTGTCCCGAATGCAGAATTGGTTACCATGGCCATACCCACTGCAAACTGAAGACATTAAGGTTGGTGATTGACTTTAGTTTATACACATTAACATACTGATTATTGGTAAGAACGTTTTTCAGCATAAAAGTTCAATTTTGCATGTTTGTAGTAGAACCAGTTCCTCCTTTTTCCCTCCACCTCTGTCCTCCATGCCCCAAAGACCAAGGGTTGACAATGCCAGTGTCATTTGTATTATTCTCATGAGGAAGCTGTGTAGTCCATCATAAAACTGTGTTGCGTAAGAGTGTGAAAATAGTAAAGTGTCCCTTGAGTATGTGTGGAATGTCTGATGTCAGTATGTTTTAGTATGTAAGAGGACCCTGAACAGAGTGCTATCTATAATGGACAATGACCCCCCTCCACACACAGACACACACCACATTCTCCAAACAGAGGACCCTGTTCACTACTAGGCTCCTGTGTCTGACATGCTCAGTAAACCGACTCAGGTGCTTTGTCCCACGGGGCATACAGCTCTACAACGCAACACAGAGGGGAAGGTGTGAGATAGACTTGTTTGCGTCTGTACAGCTCACTGGCCTTATCAGCAAAAAAACTGTTATCTATTACAATGTTGTCTACTACAATTTATCACAAATGTAGAAGACAGCAACCAGTAAGTGTCACCTAAGAGTGTTTGGGTCTGTTGGCATGTGTTTGGTCAGTGTGCAAATAACCTCTTGGCATAAATCACAAATTGAAGGATTATAAAGTTGAATCTTGACTGCGGAGTGGGCATTCAAAATGTAACCCTTTTATAATTTCTTGTACTTTGAGGAGGTTACAGTACATAGATAATATTCAATTCAATTCAGTTCAATTCAGTTTTATTTATACAGCGCCTTTTACAATAGTATTGTCTCGTGGTGCTTCACAGAAGGAGCACCCAAGAGCAACAGGGGTAAGGAAAACTCCCTTATGTTCAGTTAATCTAGGAAGAAACCTCAATTGTGGATAGAGGAAGAAAGTGAATTAGGCCAGGTTCACACATCAGAGAGCAAATGTGTGATTTAGGCATACATATATATATATATATATATATATATATATATATATATATGAATGTATATACACACATACACACACACATGTATGCATATATATATATATATATATATATATACACATACATACATACACACATACATACACACACACATATATATATATATATATATATATATGTATATATATATAAATATTGAAAGAGTGAGAGACAGAGAGTTGTACGGCATGACACATGAAGCTTTTGTGGCGGCACTAGGCTATAGCAGCATAACTAAGGTATTATGCGTGGCAACCCAGCACCATTGCAGGGATGGTCAGTGGTCGCCATGACTCGCAACTGGGGGCAAAAGCAGAGGCAGTCCCTCCCAAAAGACCCATGAGAAGTGATAGTTTGCCACGCACCATCCCTAACTATGGGAAACAGTAAAGAGGAAGGTTTTAAGTCTAGACTTAAAGGTATTGAGAGTGTCTGCTTGTCGAATGTGGGGGGGGGGGGGGGGGGATTATTCCACAGGAGGGGTGCATGGTAACAAAAGGCTCTTCCTCCTATCGTAGATTTTGATATTCTTGGGATTACAAGGAGACCAGCATTTGGGGATCTTAGGTTCTAGGAGGGGGGTAAGGGACAAGTAAGTCTTTAATGTAAGTTAGTGCATCGCCCTTGAGGGCTTTGTAGGTTAGGAGGAATATTTTAAGATCAATTCGACTTTTAAGAGGGAGCCAATGTAAGGAAGCAAGGATAGGAGAGATATGTTCATATTTTTTAGTCCTGGTGAGTGTTCGGGCTGCAGCATTTTGTATTAGTTGTAGGTTTTTGATACAGGTATAGGAACTTTCTAACCTTAGCAATATTTAGAGGTATGATTTGAACCAGGCTAATGCGGAGTCTTTGATGCCCATCATGTGTTCAAGCCTGTGTAGTAGGATACCATGGTCAATAGTGTCAAAGGCAGCACTAAAATCCAATAGGATTAATATTGATACATATCCATTATCAGAGGCAATAAGGAGGTCATTGAAGACTTTAACTAGGGCTGATTCTGTACTATGATTAGTTCTAAAGCCTGACTGGAAGGTTTCCTGGATATTAATTTCATTGAAGAAGCTACAGATTTGCTTAGACACTATTTTTTCAAGTATTTTTGATACAAATGGGAGGTTAGATATGGGTCGGTAATTAGCAAGGACATCAGGATCAAGGTTTGGTTTTTTAATTGATGGTTTAATAACAGATGTCTTGAAAGATTTTGGGACATGCCCAGCTATGAGTGAGTCATTTATAATTTTAAGAATCGTCTCAGCCAATAGAGGGAGAGCAGCCTTAAGAAGATAAGTTGGGATAGGATCCAATAAGCATGTTGAGGCTTTAGCTGAAGAGATCAAAGACGTAATTTCTGATATATTGGTGGGTGTGAATGAATCAAAGTATGCTACAGGTTGACTAGAGCTAGCTGTAACCATTACATGTGGTCCAACTGGATTTCAGGTTACAAGGGAGTTGTTCATTTTAAGTCTAATAGATTAAATTTTGTCATTAAAATAGTCCATGA
>PYXC01000229.1:440000-450000 GCA_015244755.2 Tenualosa ilisha
ATATATATATAAATATTGAAAGAGTGAGAGAGAGAGAGTTGTACGGCATGACACATGAAGCTTTTGTGGCGGCACTAGGCTATAGCAGCATAACTAAGGTATTATGCGTGGCAACCCAGCACCATTGCAGGGATGGTCAGTGGTCGCCATGACTCGCAACTGGGGGCAAAAGCAGAGGCAGTCCCTCCCAAAAGACCCATGAGAAGTGATAGTTTGCCACGCACCATCCCTAACTATGGGAAACAGTAAAGAGGAAGGTTTTAAGTCTAGACTTAAAGGTATTGAGAGTGTCCGCTTGTCGAATGTGGGGGGGGGGGGGGGGGGATTATTCCACAGGAGGGGTGCACGGTAACAAAAGGCTCTTCCTCCTATTGTAGATTTTGATATTCTTGGGATTACAAGGAGACCAGCATTTGGGGATCTTAGGTTCTAGGAGGGGGGTAAGGGACAAGTAAGTCTTTAATGTAAGTTAGTGCATCGCCCTTGAGGGCTTTGTAGGTTAGGAGGAATATTTTAAGATCAATTCGACTTTTAAGAGGGAGCCAATGTAAGGAAGCAAGGATAGGAGAGATATGTTCATATTTTTTAGTCCTGGTGAGTGTTCGGGCTGCAGCATTTTGTATTAGTTGTAGGTTTTTGATACAGGTATAGGAACTTTCTAACCTTAGCAATATTTAGAGGTATGATTTGAACCAGGCTAATGCGGAGTCTTTGATGCCCATCATGTGTTCAAGCCTGTGTAGTAGGATACCATGGTCAATAGTGTCAAAGGCAGCACTAAAATCCAATAGGATTAATATTGATACATATCCATTATCAGAGGCAATAAGGAGGTCATTGAAGACTTTAACTAGGGCTGATTCTGTACTATGATTAGTTCTAAAGCCTGACTGGAAGGTTTCCTGGATATTAATTTCATTTAAGAAGCTACAGATTTGCTTAGACACTATTTTTTCAAGTATTTTTGATACAAATGGGAGGTTAGATATGGGTCGGTAATTAGCAAGGACATCAGGATCAAGGTTTGGTTTTTTAATTGATGGTTTAATAACAGATGTCTTGAAAGATTTTGGGACATGCCCAGCTATGATTGAGTCATTTATAATTTTAAGAATCGTCTCAGCCAATAGAGGGAGAGCAGCCTTAAAAAGATTAATTGGGATAGGATCCAATAAGCATGTTGAGGCTTTAGCTGAAGAGATCAAAGACGTAATTTCTGATATATTGGTGGGTGTGAATGAATCAAAGTATGCTACAGATTGACTAGAGCTAACTGTAACCATTATATGTGGTCCAACTGGATTTCAGGTTACAAGGGAGTTGTTTATTTTAAGTCTAATAGATTCAATTTTGTCATTGTTGCTTAGAATTATTGCAATTGTGCAATTGTGTGGAATGTGGAGTATAGTACATTTACAACACTATCAGATCAATTTGGGTTGGGCTTGGCGTAGAGCCTTCTAATGCAGGGCTATATTGGCTCAGTAGAGGCTCAAGGAGAGATGGAATTTTTGCTATGAAGTCATCTGTAGTTTTGGGGGTTATGTTTATAGTGTAGTAGTAGATTGAGTTAGATGCTACATAGTCTAATGTGATTTTTAAAGTTAATAAGTAGTGGTCAGATAGTGTAGAGTGTTGAGGTAGGGTTGTAAGTTGTTCTATTTGTCCTCCATGTGTCAGAACAAGATCAAGGGTGTGGTTACCTTGGTGTGTAGGCGTATTTCCATTTTGGCAGAAGCCGATGTGATCAAGTAGAGATTGGAATCCAATTGCCAGGCTATCGTTTGCAACATCCATGTGGATATTAAAATCACCTAATATGATTATCTTTTCTGTTTTAATGACTAGAGAGGACAGGAAGTCAGAGAATTCTGATAAGAATTCAGTGTAGGGGCCTGGAGGTCTATATAATGTTACAATTGTTAAGGGTTCAGCAACATTCCTGTCAGGATGAATCAAGTTAAGGACAAGAACTTCAAAAGATTTAAAAATATAATCAAGCTTAGGGGCCATGATGAGATTTGAATTGTGAATTGTGGCTACTCCGCTACCACAGCCATAACGACGTGGTGTGTGATAATTTAGGTGACTTGGGGGGTAGCTTCATTTAGTGGGAGGTATTCATCAGGTTTTAGCCAGGTTTCTGTAAGACAAAGTATGTCAATTTGATTATCAGAAATAAGTTCATTTATTAAAGTTGTCTTTGAGGAGAGCGAACGAACATTTAATAAGTCAAATATCAGTTGTGATTTCTGACTATATTGTGTTTTTGTTTCTGGTTTTATTTTTGTGAGGTTGGTATAATTTATACCCCTACCGGGTCATTTTGAAAACGTTTTTGTCGCGGACACTCTCACTGTCTGTCTGCTGCTAGGGTGACGGCAGGGCAGCAGAGAACTGTGTAGGACAGTAATTATACCACCTGGACCAAACTCTGGTTCGTCAGGAACAAGCCATATAATATGCATCATATCACATTATATTGCAGACTAGCTGGCTGCAGAATCACAGATGACTCCTGTGGAATTGTGACTACTGTTCTACAATCACCAAACTCCCTGATAGAGCTGGACCTGAGTACCAATGACCTGGGAGATTCTGGATTTCAGATTCTCTCTGAGGGACTGTCTAGTCGCCACTGTAAACTACAGATATTAAGGTTGGTGTTTCACTCAAAATTTGGTGTCTGGACAGCATGAATCATATAAGCTGTCTCCATTTAAACTGCAAACTACACACGTTAGGGCTGGTTTGACCAGTGAACGTTGTACTTTGCTTATTGCAGGCAATTTTACCAGTGGATCCATTTGTAAATAGTAAATGGACTGCATGTATATAGTGCTTTTCCACTTCTTCGAGCACTCAAAGGGCTTTACACTTTCCTCCTTTCCCCTTTCTACCACTTCCACTCGTTTTTTTAGCCCTAGCTAAAAAAAGATGAACACAGCGGATATTGTCTCAATTGAAAATATGTCAGGGGCAGGGTTGATACAGATGTAAAGAAATTATGATGAGTCGGAACATAAACATTAGAAAATCGTTCAGGATTGACATAAAAATATCTGTTGAGAATGTTTTGAGAGGCCAACAAATAGATAAAAGATAGATAAAAGTCAAATTTTTTACCCAAAAGCCTAATTTATTAGCTGCCTGTATGACTGCGTACGAAAATAAAAGTATCCCGGTAGGGCTTTGTGTAGGCTGTAGATCATTTTTGGGATGTGGCATTTACAAACGCAGTTAAATCTGATTAATCCTGTAGACATGAACCGGCATTTTCAAACAGTGTTAAATATAGGCCCACTATCGGTAGCCCATGTTGTCTATATGTGCGTTACATAGGTAAAGACAAATACGCAAATTTGCATGAAGTGGTGTCCCAATCAGTAGGTACATATTTATAACCCTAACACTTCTCATTTCATCGAGGGGTATCTTCTTTTGGAGGGCGCTCAAAATCAAGTGCTAGTGTTATCAATGATGAGCATAAAGCAGCAGGAGAGGAACTAATTTAGCCTCACACCTGTACACATTTCCTTTCTCTCTCTCTCTCCCTCTCTCTCTCTCTTTCTCTCAGGCTCTCTGATTGTCTTGTCTCAGAGAAGGGCTGTGGATTTCTGGCTTCAGCTCTGACTTCAAACCCCTCCTATCTTAAAGAGTTGGATCTGAGCTACAATCATCCTGGAGAATCAGGACTGAAGCTGTTATCTGCTAGACAGGATGATCCTCACTGTAAACTGGAGATACTCAGGTATGTTCACAAAGAAACTCCAGTGTTGCACATTTAGGCATTGTCTCCATTTTGAAGTCTATATATTGATGTCTTCATACCTTGTGAAGTTACCTGCCTTGGTAAACCTAGATTTACTGCTAGCAAATAGGGATGGGCATTCAGTTAAATTTTTCTGAATCAATCGTCTGGAGAATTAATGATTGATTTTCAATTAATCATTGTATATTTTTATATTATATACATATATTACTTTTCATATGTTAAAAATGCAATGAAAATACAAAAAATAAATCTTTATTACAAGAACTGGACATTCAATGCTTAGGCTCTGAAGTAGCGGATCCTGCAGCTGTGTGCCGGCACTCTTAAACACAACTGAACTGACCCTCATTTGTTCCAAAACAATAATATTGTTTTTCATTATTATTAATCATGTTAAACAATAACATGTCGAAAAAGAGGGTGAGAGAAATTTGCCTACCTAACAATTAGGCTACTTAACAAAGCCTCAAAAAATAACTTGTAGCTCACAGACATAGAGCGGGTGCATCAGCATTGACATTAACCAGGGCCGGACGTGCACTGTTCAAGTGGTAGGCTACATCATTTGTGGTGTGGACGAGTTGTACTTATATACGGCTTTGCAGTGATGGCAGTGAACTGAGTCATTTTTAAATTCAAAATGGTCCCATGCCACACACCACTGTGACTTTTGAAATCAACGGAAACTGGCTGGTAACTGAGTATGATATTGTGGTCAAACATTGTCCCCAGGTGGTAAAATGTTTAATTGCTGCCAAACAGTGTAATATATTGCATTGCTTCAAGTCACACTACGCAACACAACATGCATTTGTTTTATCGATTAAAACTTAACGTGATCAACAAAGTTCCTAATAATCACTTATCGATTCCATTTACATTCATGCATTTTGCAGACGCTTTTATCCAAAGCGACTTACATTTTGTCAGCTATCAATTGTTCAGGGCCAGAATCCCCTAGAGCTTAGAGTTAAGTGCCTTGCTCAGAGGCACAACGGTGGCAACTGAGATTCGAACACAAAAATTTCAGGCTATCTTGTACGCTACCCAGGTTCCTTAACCGTTTTGCCACGAGGCTATTGCAGCTCATTTCTGAATCAACGTGAATCAGGAACTAATTACATCTCCTTTTCCAGCAGGGGGCAGGCTTTATGTTATTCACAACCAATGGAAGCATCTGCCTTACTGTTGACAGTTAAACCAGATGCCAGATCCAACCTCGCTTTATGTTACTTTACTACAGTTTGCCAACGTTTTCACACTGGTCTCGATACAATGTCCACCTTTTCAAAACTCTTCATACAGTCCACTTTACCAACACACATCTGAGCACCTCAGTTAACATTTGCTGGAAAATGCACTACAGCCACCAAAAGTCTTCATACTTCATACAAAAGTCTACATAAAATTACTAATGCCGCCGTAACTACAGCACATGCTGTCACTCAGCATGACAACAATAGCGGTCAATGTGCCATGAACACAAAAACAGAAACAATTTGAAACAAAACACATAAATATAACTTTTCTCATACAGTTTGACATATCCACTTTGGTACATATGTTATGTGCATTATGTATTATATACATTTGGAGTGAATATTGCAATACCAAACTATGTGACATTTTTATGTAGTGGTGGACCTCTGGCAATAGATGAAAATTGTACATACAGTGATTGACTTAATATTTCTCTGTATCTGTGTAAACTGAGGGAATCTGCAGAGTTACAAGAACAGTGGCTGTTTCCTAAAGGCATACTGCTGTACTACTTACTGTAACACATAAGACATGGGAAGTACCACTGTGAGAATCCTTTGTATCAAGAGAATTTGTGTATGTTTGACTTGTTAGCTCATTTTATGATGTGGTTTGCTGTAATGATGGCTCTGTTATTTAAACCAGTATAGTAATAAAATGTTATAGTAGTATAGTAAATAGTCATCATTTGAGGTTCTAATGTCCCACTACAAAACGTAACACATGAAGGCCTACAATAGCATAAACAGGGCAAATATGTGAATAGAGTTGAGTGTAGATTGATTGAATATATTGTATTTTGTGTCTTTTAGGTTTTGACTTCACAGTTAACTGTTTTGAAAAGATTATCTGAATGTCTGCAAAACTTGCTGTAGTTGTACATCATTTTGTTGGAGGTGAACATTGACTAGGAGAAGTATTCATGAATTTCAGATGAATTGGTGACTGAATGCATTTGTCCTAAATCAGTGTAAAAGAAAACATTGTTTGGCTCCTTTAACTTATGGTTGTTGTGAAAGTTTTAAGAGTTTTGCTGAAGTAAACGTTGAGACAAGTGTGAAAATGATTGGCAAAAATTGTAATAGATGGGAGGTCAGTCAGACAATCAGACAGACAGGGAGGTTAGTCACTCAGACAGACAGGGAGGTTAGTCACTCAGACAGACAGGGAGGTTAGTCACTAAGACAGACAGGGAGGTTAGTCACTCAGACAGACAGGGAGGTCAGTCAGACAGACAGACAGGGAGGTGAACAGATAGACAGTGAGAAGTATAATCTACATCCTTGTGTGAAATGATCGAAAAGAAAATAATTAGGAAAAATGGTTCTATAAACAACAGAGACACAACCTTGAGATGTGGAGTTGTGGTCAAAAGATTTCATAGTGTGACCAACAGCTGACAACACTCCATCATCAAATGGTTTCTATGTGTGACAGTTTGTTTTTCTTACAGAACTGACCCTTCTTCAGTCAGCAGAGCACGGCCACGTTTGCTGAGGTGTAAGTTTTTACTGTTTAATCACTAACTGTGTTGGGGATTGTTCTCGGAATTACAGTTATAGATAAGGTATGATTGGGTGTGTGTGTGTGTGTGTGTGTGTGTGTGTGTGTGTGTGTGTGTGTGTGTGTGTGTGTGTGTGTTCTTTTCATTTTTTACTGTTTATTTACTAGCTGTGTTTAGGACTGTTCACAAAACAGTTATAGCATGATATGCTTGTGTGTGTGTTGTGGTCTACAATAGTCTACATTCTTGCAGCATAGTGTTACGATAAAACACGCATATAGCTTGTGATCACACATAAAGCATATTTTGGTTATATACTAAGGTGTATATGATGTTTAGCAATTTTCACTCAGATAGTTAGTAGCTCAAAGTTCAAGATCTTTAATGTTATTTAATGTTTGTCAAAAACACAAGCACACACACACACATTCAAGAACTCAAGGCATGACACACAAGCAAACATACTGACACACACACACACACACACACACACACACACACTGTCATGGCTTAGGGGAAACCATGACAATGACACAAAGGCAGGTATTATAAATATTAAAATATTAAAATTTTAGTACACCAATATTTAGATCAGCATAAAAATGCCAGGCTTTAGGTGGGTAAGCTAAACTATATGTACGATACTATTCTATATGTACTATATGTAAACCCTTTTTCTGAAATTTAGGAGGTGCGTACATCTCTGATCACGACAGTGAGAATGCCTACCAGACTTGCTGTGCTTCACCACAGTATTGTGTTTAAGATGTGGGTTCCCTGTTACGAACAGAGAGGAGCCTGGCTTTGCCTTTGGGGCAGTCTTACAAAATTTACAGACTACATCTGCTTAGTTGTAGCATCGTATTCCAGCCACCCGAAATCCTTCAACCAGTCAGGGTTGGATTTGTACACTTTCTCTATTTCTCCATTGTTCTGACCTTCTTCCTGGCACTTTGTTCCTCTTTCGTTCTTTTGTTTTTTCCATCGTTGGTTTTAGAAAACGCAGTTATACTTTGCGTCTTGCCTCTATTTCGACGTCTTGTTCGAACATTATAGAGCTTTTCACGCTGTTTTAATGTTTGATACATTTCAGAACATTGTTTTGGCAGCTTTGATGTTTGATATATTTCAGAAATTCTGCAATACTGCCTTGTTTGTGTGCGTGTGTGTGTGTGTGAGAGAGAGAGAGACTGTGCGTGTCATACTGCAAACTTTCCAGCACTGTCTTAGATGTGTGTGTGTGTGTGTGACTGTGACTGTGTGTGTATCATAGTATACACTCTGCTCTCTACTCTCTCTGTGTTCAATATATGTGTGTGTGTGTGTATGTGTGTGTGTGTCAATTCAATTCAATTCAGTTTTATTTATACAGCACCTTTTACAATAGCATTGTCTTATGGTGCTTTACAGAAGGAGCACCCAAGAGCAACAGGGGCAAGGAAAAACTCCCTTATGTTCAGTTAATCTAAGAAGAAACCTTGGGCAGATCCACGACTCAAGGGGGCTAACCCAACTGCCAGGGGTCATGCAGGAAAATTACAATCAGTAGTAACCATGATAGTCTACAAGTTGTATGGTTTTAGCTAAGGATCATAATAGGTACAGAGTATTATCCCTCTTTACATTACATGGTAGTCAGTCTTTCGGTGGTTATCAGGAATTATGACTGCACAGTGTAGTAGTGGCCAGACAGTGTCAAACTCAAAAGAGTGAGATGGGTCATGGGGGTAACAATAAGGGTCTGTTTAACAGTGCTATTGTGAGGGGGGGTCAATCACAAAGCCTCAAGGAAGGGGAGTTGGGCCTGGTATGGCATGGCCTGTGTGTGTGTGTGTGTGTGTGTGTGTGTGTGTGTTGCTCTGCTGCTAGCCCTCTGTGTGTGTGTGTGTGTGTGTGTGTGTGTGTGTGTTGCTCTGCTTCCAGCCTTATGTTTTCTTTTTGTGTGTGTGTGTGTGTGTTGCTCTGCTACCAGTTCTGTATGTGTGTTTGTGTGTGCGCGTTCCTGTGTCCTGAGTGTGTTTCTGTGCTGCTCTGCTGCCAGCCCTATGTCTGTGTGTGTGTGTGTTTATGTGTGTGTGTGTGTGTGTGTGTGTGTGTGTGTGTGTGTGTGTGTCTCTGTGTGTGCAGCTGTGCTGCCAGTCCTGTGTGAGTGTTGAAAGTAGAGTGTCGAGAGGTCTCGGAGTGATGGCACACGAGTACAGGAGGAGGCAGAGATTGCGTTTTGCTGTTTATTTAGAGCACCAGTAAAAAAACCCTACAGGTGGACCATTCCACTGACAGCGTAAGCACAGGGGTGTTTCAGGTATTCAGACATGAATTCTGGATTGCAATGTTTAACATGGTACCACATAAACACAAATAATATCAGGCCTTTCACAGTATAACAACAAACATGTATATGAACAGTGATCATCATCACAAACACTAGGACAGTTAATTAATTTCGCAAGGGTGCAACCATGCCCGCTCGCGAACGCGAACGTGCCTGACAATATAGCCTCCTCAGAATAGAGGCGTGCTCTCCTTAACCCAACGCAGAAGCGCCGCCACCACGGTAAGACAACCGGTTTTTAAACAACGCTAGACAAACATTTGCTAATGTTCTTAAACATGCACGAGACCAGCGATTTGCACAGGAGATGCAAAGCTTTGTAATGAAGATGTTTTTTAAATAAACCAGGCTTGTAAGTGAAACGGAGTTCTGTGTTGTGATTTGTGAGTGCGTGGAAATGTTTGTACTCATGAAATGTTTGCTGCGGTTTCAACAATGTGTGCACCCGTGTTTAGCCACAAACAAAGCAATACAGAGCACAGCAGTTAGCAATTCACACGCAGTGATTAAGGTAACTCACATTCACATCAGAAAACCAGGGCAAGGAAAGTTTGAATGAGGAGATGGCGTTGTGTGCGTTTAATGGCGGCTGCATAGGACGCCGTGGTGACGCGCTTACCATGCGCGGCATCACAGTGTGTGTGTGTATATGTGTGTGTGTGTCTGTGTGTGTGTGTTTGTCTGTGTCTGTGTGTGTGTGTTTGTCTGTGTCTGTGTGTGTGCACTGCTCTACTTCCAGTCCTGTGTGTGTGTGTGTGTGTGTGTGTGTGTGTGTGTGTGTGTATGTGTATGTGCTGCTCTGCTCCCAGCCCTATGTCTGTGTGGTTGTGTGTGTGTGTGTGTGTGCTCCTCTACTGCCAGTCCTGTGTGTGTTTGTGTGTGTGTGTGCATGTGTTGCTCTGCTGCCAGCCCTATGTTTTCTGTGTGTGTGTGTGTATGTGTGTGTTGCTCTGCTGCAAGCTCTGTGTGTGTGTGTGTGTGTGTGTGTGTGTATGTGCTGCTCTGCTGCCAGCCCTATGTCTGTGTTTTTGTGTGTGTGTGTGTGTGTGCTGCTCTACTGCCAGTCCTGTGTGTGTTTGGGTGTGTGTGTGCTCCTCTACTGCCAGTCCTGTGTGTGTGTGTGTTTGTG